>CAJVPJ010000557.1:0-21924 GCA_910592205.1 Paraglomus occultum | reverse complement strand
GTAAATTATAATGATTTTTATTATGTGGGTTTCCGAGTAAACTAGATTTGAAATGATGCTATTGTGAAGACGATTTCGAATGATCGCCGTTTGTACTTATACTTTTGGCAGGGGTGTATAATATAAGCGTTCTTCAGAATTATGTTCTTGTTCCTTTATAGATTGTTCTTTTATAAAGGGAAAGTTACTAATAAATTGCATCGGTCCCATGAAATAATGTTCTTTATGAGAGGTTGTTCCTTTATGGGGGGTTCTTTTATGGAGGGTCGACTGTAGTTATTTATTATACCGTGTTTCGGAAAGCGTGGTCTCATCTCATCCAACTATAATTAAACTGGTCGTTTTAGGGTCATGGTAATAGTAGTAATAATAGCCTTTTTAAGATTTATCTTGTTTCCAGGTGACAAAGGCTTTACATAATTTTGCATCTAAGTTATTTTGCGATTTCATTTCCCCTATTTGTATCACATGTTCTATCGGCGTCATCATCAACAGTTCTGTTCTAATTACATGTATTTAATAGTCAAAGCTGAGCAAAAGTTTTATCTAACGAATCTCAGATTAATTTTATCATATGTCACTGATGTAGGATAACGGTTATGTCTACCATTGATTACAATATTATGTCAGAGAATGCGCGCCTGTCTGGCCCGTTGATTTCATGGTACGGCGAACCGTGCAGCATAGGCGCGGCAACTCGTGTTGATCGACCATAACACAACAATTGATGTTGTAGCGGGCAAACTCTATGACGTCTTTCGTCAAGACCTTATGCAAAAGTTTACTTGAAATTAAACCGCAATCAACGAGAATTCATTGTTGACAATTTCACGAAACCGATATAAAGACTTGATCGTCGAGTCAATTTCGACGAAAACATCCTAGCAGTTCACAAGTTTTTATATAATGAGAAGCAACATCGATTTCAGCTAACTGAGTATACATTTGCATTATTTTTTTTTTGTGTAGTGAAATTTCAGTTCCCCATTATATGTGGTATTAAGACATTAAATTCTGTATTATGACATGTTATTCTTTTCTCATCCACCGATTAAGAAGAAACTGAACGACCACTTCCACCAGACTGGTTTTCGTCATAAGCGTGATTTATTGCATATAGTTGTGTGTACATCCTCACAAGAGATTCGTAGCCCATTGTGTCTCCGCATCTGAGAAGATTTGCTATGTAAGATATTAATAACATTATTACTAGTCATCCAGAGAACATAAAAGCATCCTTACGAAGCCTTTGCTCTTTATAATAAATTATTACTCACCAGCATCACAGTTCAATGGACTACTCGGTTCTGGATTCGATAACAGTAATCTTATGGCTAGACATGCTGATTGTAATGTCCATGCTGGGCTCCACGCACTTTTCAGCACGTCTAGGCATATCTCTCCTGACTAATAACAACGTAAAATTACGATAAAAGATTGATATTGGGAAAGAGTAGGAAAAAGACGGGGGAAAGAATCATACTTTTACCTTAAAATGTATATTCGGATGACAAATTTTCGTCATAAACTTAATGTTTGGTGGAGCCATTGGATAGTTTCTTGGTATATTTATTCGAAGCTTCCATTGCCCGCCTTATAACAGACATAAACGCGGTAATATTCAATATACGAGATAGATCATCCAAGACAGTAATAAACATCTAATTCAAGATAGAACACCTTCGTATGGCGTATCCTTCTCTCCCTCTAGTATTGCCTTCCAAACCAATATATCATCTTCCCTCTCAGGCGCTAAGTCTTTGAGATCAGGTGCCGGATCTTTCTGAAATTCCTTCAATTCTTTTATTAATCGTCTTGTCAGTGTATCTGTCATTCTCTTGCTTAGAAGTTTGAGGTTTGATCTCTCACAACGTTCAGTTTGATTGGTATTTTGGCAAATCACATGAGATTTGGCACACGCATAATATGTTGTGTAATTACAACCGATGGGGATATATACAGTTGCAGGATGTGAAAGTGTAGTTGAATCAGACATAATGTGTTGTTGAGCAGCTTTTGTTATGTCTTGATTCTTTCCTTTCCATTACTCCTGGAAGATGACTTTTAAGCATCGGGTATGTCAATATTGAATTTTCAATATTAATGCGAATCATGCTTCCTATATATATTAATATTGACTGGTGAAGGCATTCTAAATTAAGCAACCGTAGAGGAAATGTTACATCTTAATGCATATAGCTGATAGCACACCTTCGAGTTAAGATTCGATTTCGTTATTATCATTACTGTGTACGATTAACTCTGATAAGCCTATGACAAGCATCAAATGAGTTCATGTAAACATGGCAAAACGGCAATCGAATCAGTCTGAAATTTCAATAAGTGTGTTTAATGGCTTTTTTACAATCGAAACTGTCCGACATCTATGGACTAGTTCAGTTTTTATTCCAACGAAGAGTGAATGAACTCGCTGACAGGGAAAGGTTTGCAATAGTCCTCGTGATAGCACCAAACGTGGCGTGGCTAAACCAACATGGTTGGCCTGCGTATTATACGGTAATGGATTTATTTGCCACATATGGTCTTTGCCCGAACCAACGCAGGGACAACAATTCCCGTTGTCTATTCTACTTTCGAGGAGTATATGAATTATTCAAAGTTCGTGATGCGATCAGAAATAACATGTTGGCACCGACGGCTTTTGGTGTACCGCTCTCTTGTCGTACGAATTGTAACCCAACCGTTCAAATGGAACCTATCGGAGAAGCATGGATTCTATCAAAAATCTCAACCTACGATGCAGGACGGGACGACCATTTCTTTATGATCTGAGAAGCACTTAAAAATAATCTAACAATATAAACATGAACAAATAAAATCGCTTTAAATTGTTATAAACACCTGTCAGGACGGTTTAAAATTCTATCGATTATGAGATTCCAAGGAAGTTTATAAGCATTAATGTACGGAGGGTGTCTGAAATATATTTTTATCTCAATGATCTGGGCATCTATTAAATAAAGTGGAAATGTGAGTAAAGTTCAAGTCTTGATTGATCTAACATAGAGAATTTGATACAATTTGATTTGATGGCTGTTGAGAAATCTGCTTCAAAAACCGTACCCTAAAACGTATGGAAAATTTTTATGTGAGAATCCTAATATTGCTACATCTCTACTAGCTGGGGAAATGGCCAAATTACAAGAAAAATTTATCAAAAGTTGAGGGCTGACAATGCACTGTCTGAACATACAATTTACAGATGGATTGAAGCATTTGAAAATGTGGGATGAGAGCATTAAAGATGACTCCCACTCAGAAGCCGCCTCGTGAAGCTTTACCCTCAGAAATTTTGCAAAATTGGTGAAGAACTACTAAATGATAAACCCCACATAATTTTAAAAATAATAAATAACAGAGGAGGGGATTGGGAGACCTTAAAAAACAATTGAACATATTTACATAGTCAACTTGATCTCAGTAAGTAGGTTCAAGATGGATTCTGTATTGGTATGTTATGCGATTCTTCATTATGACAATGCATCACTTTATAAGGCACTGTATATGTAGTTAATAGTTACTTAAAGAAGAAGTCTAATTCATGCCACATCTTCCTTTCAGTTTATATCTGGCTTCCTGTGACATTTTCTGTTTCCCATAATAAAAAAAGGCGTTTCAGAATGCTGAAGGTCTTGCATGAGCTGTTCAGGCGGTGTTTAATAGTATATCAAAAGAGGTGTACTGTCGAGCCTTTGAGAATTGGCAAAAAAAAGCTGAAACATTGCGTAGAAATAGATGGAGAGTACTTTGAAGAAATGTGATCATTTATTTTAAAGTTATTATGTACAATAATTAAATATATTGTCAAAACTTTTCAAACACCCTACGTATCCGCAATCACGAAATACCAGATGTTACTGTAACCGCTGCCATAAATGTAAATAATGCGACGCGATGCGCGTCAAACGATTTTTCTTCTGATTCGACTGCCCATTTCAAGCTTAATTTGACAAAAAAGATTAGGCAATTGATTAGTGATATGGATTTTTGAAGACTTGCAGCTTTCAAGCAAATCTTTAAAAATTTTAAGATAGAGTAATGCTGACGTTTATCAATCCAATATTGAAATAAGAGGTGCAGTATATTTCATTACGGGTGAACGCGATGGGCTAAAGATGAGGGTCTCGCTTCATGACGAGTATATGTGGCGGACGATTATATTTATACCCTACGTATTCCTTTAAGATCCCGAGAGGCATAGCTCAACCAGTGTAGAATTATTAACATTTTTGCTTGGCGTTATGTCGAAGCTAACGAAATTTTATGACAAAGTCCAACTGTTTTCTTTATTAGGGATTCATTTCAGTCATTTGTTTTAGCATAAGAGTCAAAACCGCATTTTTTCTTGGACATGAACAAGTAAGTCTGAGCATTTTTAGCTCATGACAGAGATTGTTTTATAACTATTGAATTATTTAAAATTCATGCTCTATTTTGCTTCATTAACATAACTGATGGGCATACAGTATTTGGACTCACACTTCACATATTGCTAATGCTGGAATGGAACTCGAGCTACTAATTGGCCATGCAATAGACCAGACCTCGCAATGTAGTTTTAGCTTTTCCAGAAAAAAATTTTTTTATTTTATTTTATGTTTTCCCTTATTCAATAACAGTTCTCTTGTGCTTTTACTTTGGATTGACTGTTTATATTTAAATTGTGGGCAGTTAACTTAAATTTACCATTTTCAGTCAATAGCTAATACTAACGCAAGCATTTTACCGCTACTTCGTTTCTGATAATTAGAAATGAAAGTGTTCAAGATAACATACACTCTTTTCATGTTTCTGAATGACAATTAATTTATCTAAATTCACTATTAATTAAGGTTGTTTGAATCACAACAATAAGACCACATCGCAACCAGACCGATTATTCATATTACACTCTATTATCAGGATATATATATTCTAGAGAATCTGTCCTAACTTTTAAATATTAATATATCAAGGCGCATCTCCTTCAGAACCACAAAAAAAAAGCTTCAAGCGTCAAAAATCCGTCACCTTAATAAATACATTCTTGATACGTCGTACTCCGGGCAAACCATTCATCTCAGCATCCTCGTCCTCTTCTCGCGCTCAGGCCTCTCTTGTCCGTTTGGCCCCTACGAAATCCGTGTTCATTTACCTTTCGCTTCTCATTATTACTATCGCTTCCACTTCCAGTTCCAGTTCCACTACCACGTTTATCGGCATTCCGACTCGGCTTTTTCGCACTTGAGACATTATCCCTACCACTTTCTCTCCCTGTCAATTCGCCGTCATTCCCCCGTTTCACCTCATCTTCCCCTCCGGATTCACCAAATATCTTCTGTCGTGCAGCCAAATATTCTTTCTCGCGTTCAGCAAGTGTTTTTTGCTGTTGTGCAGAGTGACTAGATGATTGATCCCCTGACTTGAAAGACGAGTGGTGGGTAGCCGTGCCTGTTGAGCCCGTGGGACGTTGAAGGAGGCGCAACTGTGATTACAGTAAACAGCAGAACAAGGAAAAAGGTAAGAGAAGGGGAATATGGCGTGTATGGAAAGTTAATATGATGTATATTTGAATTTATTTAGTACTTCAATTAAATTTGGGAATAATGTTTAATAACAAGTTTTAGAATATGTTCGTAAAACAAACCCAACTCGAATCACATAAACACTCACCTGGGGCACATATTGAGTCCTCGTCGAGTCCTGTCGAATAACTTCAAACTGCGGATGCGCATTACTACAAATCGATGGTTTTTGTTGTTATTTGGGAGGGAATCCACAAGTTATTAAAGGCTAAGCTGGATCAATGACATACGCATTTTGCCAAAGCCGTCTATTTCTCTCATGTTCGTCCACCTTGTTTATCGGTTTCTGATCTAACTAACGTAGAGATTTGAAAGGTCGGAGTGTTTGGTTAGGGATCTTAATGGGAGAGTCAATGAGGCAGGAACAGACAAGATTGAGAACACATACATCAGCGTTAGCGTAAGCGCCAGCGCCGGCTTCCCCGTCATCCCACGGATCAGCCATTCCCTCTAGAGAAACAAGGGTTCGTAAATTATGTGGTGCGAATAAAATCACCTGACTTTATAGTACTAAAAGTAAATACTAATACTAATACTAATACTAATACTAATACGTGATCTTCTCCAAATAGGTTAGGTTAATAGTTTCTATCGTTATATTCATTCCATAACTGTTTGGATCTTCCAACAGAAATTCATTCATTGTTATAACCAAAACGCGTGCTTTTATCCGCACGTTATCATTAGAAATAATAATAAAAATGATAAAGAGACCTTTTTTTAGTCCATTACTTATTGAATACAAGTACAGTGAACCCTCTCTAATATTAGCAACGTTAGCCTGTAATTCGGTGTTCAATATCCAAGCACTTGTGAGTGCATTGTACATCATATATCGTATGATTTATTGGAATCTAATACTAATACTAATGGTATTTATTCTCCACTCTTCTAGTTTGCAGAACCAGGCTGGATTTTTATGCCCTGAATATAAATATGCTTTCTGATGGATGATTCCAGCATCTGAACTTGTCTCTGTTGTTATTCCATTCGATTTCAATGGATAATGGCAATGCTTTATGTAAGTTTTGAATCATTTGCGTAATGCAGTATACTTGTATACCTATTATTTTACGTTTTCCTTTGCCTACATGATTGTAAAACGGGACAAGCAAGCGAAAAGATTTTGATAAAAGATATTAATTAAATGTGAGGGTTTCAACCGTTGTTAATAATTTCGTGCTTAATCCATTTTATTACCTTACGTGTTTATATAAATATGCTGAGCATCTCATTGATCTTATCGTTATATGCAACCGGCTGAGAGAACATTATTGACCAGCTGATATTCTCAACACACGGCCTTGCTAATGTGCTGTTTCAATTAAGGTGTCGAAGACAGCCACACGCCACGTATGTGTTCCAACATTGGCTAGGATGTTAGAAAACAGCTCTTTCAGCGGTAGTCTTGCTGACAGTAACCTGCGAGCTAGGAAAGAAAGTGTACCAGATAACAACTACTATAATTCATCAATCAAAGAAGAAGGGCAATATTATTACTTAAGAATTGGTTTTCAGACGTTTTTTGACTGAGTATAATTAATTTATGTATAGAAGACAAATTTACATGTATCTGATTTTTGATTGCAATCTATTAAAGCGCATTATTAACAATACATGTCAACGAAAACTTTATCAATGGGTTTTACGCTTCTCATGTAACAAGCGCGTCTTAATTTTATTTTGCACTCGATACATTGCACGCTATGTCATAACTCAATTTCATTTTACATCGCTTTCTAATTTAGATTTTGAATGATTAATAATTAAGTTATTAGAAAATACACTGTTTCACTTACATTGTAAGGCGTACTTGTCATGGCTGTTCTTCATTTGCGTATTGTATATCAACCTCTTAAGAACATCGTAAAAAGACGCGGCATGAGAACGTAGTACAACGATCGACGCCTGGCAGAAACAGATTGTTTAAATCCGAAAATATTTCCGTTGTTAATCTTCTTCAATCGTCGAAGATGCACCCTCGTGTGACAGCCGTTCTAGATCTCAACCGCAATCGAGTCATCGGCTTTGCACGATATAATCTCATACAAACCAATCGATCCATAATTGCATCAATACTCAGTCGCCAATATGCTGCCTCACGAGGGATTAAAAATTTTACTATAATGTCGTCTTCTGGGTATGACATTGGCATTACTAAGAAGAGAGGGGGCGTGATTGTCTGCAAAGGCATTATATGTATATTTATATGTAAAGCTGATGATGATAAGTGATAGACAAGAAGTACAGCAGTCTCAAGTTGAATTGACAAATCAACAGAAAGAACGTCGTTTAACCTTGGATGGTGCGTGGCGAGATTTAGCTCTTTTTTTCAAAAACGATTGTTTGGCAAACTACAATACGTGGTCATCGTATATCATTAGAAGTTATGCCTTCAAACGCGCAGTTTGAAGCGTACCGACAGAATAAGAGTATTGGTTTACCGACAAAAGTACAGCAGGATATTATAAAAGTCGCATTTGAAGAGATTATAGGGTCTGATGATTTTCAAACGACAAAGAGCGCTCAAAAAAAGGTACTTGACTGTAGGTATTAACGTGATATCGTATATAACTTTGAGCGCTAAATCGTAATATACTAAGATACACCTTCTTAATGTTACAGTAGCTGGCTCGAACACTGCAGATATCACTGCTCTTGCAAATCTGGTCTTTCGAACAACTACTGGTATATATGCTCATACGATTCTATCCCAAGCTTTCTTACATATTGGACAAATTTTTACGTTTACCTATGCGCTTCGCATCATCCAACTTTTCACCATTCTTTTTCTTTTTCAAAGCTGGACGCGGTGCACCAGTCGCGCGTGAATTATACAGAATAGCTATGGATAATGGGGACAGTGATGCCGCATTTAGCTATGCTAATATTCTGTGCAAGGGTTCTGGGGGCACTGCTCGTAATGTCGCGGAGGGCATGAAAATTCTCTCGCAATTAGCATCCAAAGGCCATGTGTATGCTCAATTTAGTCTTGCGTCGATGTTGGCGAGAGAGGAAAGCGGTTATAAAAAAGCAATCGAGTTGTATGAACTGGCTGGTCGCGGTGGTATTTCCGATGCGTGGACTGAAATTGGTAAAACGGTTAATGAGGTTGAGTGTTCTGCTCTGAAACAATAATTGAAACCAAACTGTATTTGGTAGGACGGATGTATAGGGGAGGAATTGGCGTTGAGCAAGATAATGAGATGGCGTTTCAATATTTCAAAAAGGGTGCTGATGCAAGTGAGTTTCAACGTCTCCCCCTGTTAAAATTTGCTGAATCATCTCATTAACCTCTCGACCATGTAGAAAATGCCCAATCGATATTCATGATGGGAGTTTATTACAGTAGTGGACTAGCTACCAAAGATGGGAAAACAAATGAGGAGAAAGCCTTTAAATACTTTATGTCTGCAGCATCACAAGGTAAGAAATGCGAATTGGATGCGGGAATATTTTCAAGTTCGAACCGAGTTGGACAGAAACTTCGCGAGGATGTATAACAACATCCTGAGCAAATTTGTGGTAAAGATTCAATACGTAGTCCCGTTTGTTGGTGATGTTCCTACCGATGCGAAATATATATTTGTTTTCACTAACTTTTTTTGCGATGCGGTTATTTAATATTGTATTCTAGAACAAATATGTCCCGTTGTAACCTAACTGAAGGAAATATAGATAGACAAAATTGCTTAGAATATTGTGAAAGTTTGCTCCAACTTTGAATTCTTTGTTAGTCAGTTCGTAATAAGGAAACTATATACTATTCTGTCTCATAATTTCGTCCGATTACTATGAGTAGATTTCATGATTACTCACGAGTAACGTTAATAGGTTTGCCTGAAGCCCAATACAATGTAGGTTATCGGTACTTTCGCGGTATAGGCACCGAGCAAAATTATGGTCTGGCTGTAGCGTACTGGAAAATGGCTGCCGCTCAAGGATTTCGTGTAGCTCAGGTTCGATCAGTTTAGTCGCAATATATTTACTATTTTTGTTAGGCTCACTCCCCGTACAGATCTATTCACTACGCATTTCATCGCGCATGTCCTCTCTTAATGTTCAGATGAATCTAGCAAGAATGTATAATGATGGACTAGGGATCGAGCAAAACATAAGTCTTGCGAAACGATACTACAAGTTAGCAGCAGTGAAGGATGATGATATTGGAAAGGAAGCAAGGAAGCAACTAGAACTGATCCAGGAGAAAGAAGGAGAAATGAAAATGAGTAGTAGTGACGAAAAGAAGAGCGGAAAGGGAAGGATTTGGAATTGTTGGATCATGTAATTGTATAAGGAATGTACAATAGTAAATTTGATGCGAAAATAAAATAGAGCTTTTGACTTTGCATAATTACAGCATCTCAATTTCTCGTGCTCTCTTGTATTGAAGATTGGCTGACACTTTCTTCAGTTGGCCAAGTACCATCGGCTTTCCAGCCTGCCACCAGTATTTTGATCTAATTCAGTCAAACATTAATATTAATATACCAGTTCAAATATGGTAAAAACCCCATTTCTATATCAGTTGCATAACCCCCCCACACACACACCCGCATTACAAAAGCTCACCGCAAAAGATAATGGGATGGGTTTTGACAATTTCCTCCTATTGCGAACGAGGTGTGTGTAGATTTTTAAATAGTTATCGGGAACAATTTCTCGCAGCGCAGGGTTGTTACTATTTGGTGACTCTACTAGAGTACTGCTGTGGCCTCTTGTCCATTCTTCGCGTTGTTTGAGCCAATACCCTACTCCTTCTGTAACGGGAGTGTCCTCTGTGACAGTACTTTCATCATCTTTGATGTGTGCAGTTGTTTCTGCCATTAAGCCAATATACATATGTACAAAATTTTCATGTGATCTAAATAGTTACAATTACTAAAAACAAACAGCAACAGAGGACGAGATAATAGAACGATCTTTTTTTTATTGTTTTATCTTTTGTTAAAGAGAAACGTATTGAAATGATTAAATTTGTTTTCTGTTATGGTATCACAAACTTGGAAGAAAAGTAAAGAGTAGTCCTAAAGCAACCTTTACGAATAAAGAAGAAAAACGCGTTCGGAATAGACTTATCATATGAATGCGAATAACATTTTGTTGGAATTGTAAACAGTAAACTTCTTTCTTTTTTAATCACATAACGTGAATAAAGTATTCTAATTGTTATTTTATTGTGAAATGTAGTCGCTAGCGATTTGTCAATTTAGAATAAACTTGTAGCAACAATATTAAACGTAAGACTATGAGTTATTTACTAACGATTTTATTTATGAACATTTCACGTGATTAAGGGAATCCAATTTAGCGCGTGGGTATTTGAGCAATGGGAACAAGGTAAAAAAGAGGAGAAATCAAAAAATTGTAATAGCAATAGTTAAGCCAGTATGAAGGAAAATGAGATATCTAAATAAAAATAATAAGAAGAATAGAATTACAAGAGAATGATGCTATATTAATATTTATGTTACAATAATAATGGTAAGTAATATGTCGTTAGTATTAGCACTGGACCTCCTAATAAACGTGTAATATTTATTGCTAATTTTCTATTTTCTCATCTGACACATGTCAGTTTGGAAGCGACATAAAATTCTGATCTGACACATATCATTTCGGAATTGACATAAATTCCGATCTGACGTACAACAATACTAAATACGTAGTAGTAGGATTATCTGTATATGAATTGGTATTATTACAATAAAATCTTCATACTAGTAAATGCTCGGTCCCAGCGTCACAATTCGACGCGCACAACATTATTTACTATAGATTTAGTTTTACGCGTGAAAAAAGAATTATTTGTGAAGTGCTGTTTTCTTTTTTCAATGTTTGATTTGGTCCTCCTTACAACAGCTTTGAAACAGCAGAAGGATTTCAATGACTACCGTTATAAATTTAGTTGCGCAGAGAAGGTTTTATTTTCATCTTGTCGAAAAATAAAAAAAGGGTCGCATTAACTGATAAACAAATTTTAGTTTAGAGAATTCTGCAACGCAATTCTTAGTTAATACTTATAGTCAAACTTTACACCCAATACACGTAAAAGGAAAATCTGTTTAATCGACGTAAAGCGTTAAAAATACACATACTAATAAGAAACGCTCCATGTGCGTTTATCGTATTATGGTAATGACGGAATAACGCGGGGAGAGCGGGAAAATGCGGCGGATAAAGACTCGAGTATTACTTTTTTTTTCGCGATTAAGCGTAGAGCGATAATTCCTCGCGATAGCATAATCATAGTATATTCAATTACATTACTAATTACATATCCTTTTATCTACTATTATATTGGAGAATGCATTCCTAATTTAGTATTAAATTCTAATTTTGATCTTTTCTGAAATCTCGTATATTCTTCCTTGTCATGCATTTTGACTAATTCCTGTACTGGGATAAATAGAACTGGACTCAATAGGCCGATTACGTACACAGGAAATGGTAGTTTACTCAGCGAGAGGGGACCGATGATAAGAGATATCAAAGTGAAGAGAGATTGAAGAGTAATACTGGAGGAGAAACATAATATTAGTATAACGGATTTATACAACCAATAATTATTGATCGTTGTTACCTGGCAAAGAACATGGCGATCCACATTTTGTTCTTGAATGGCGGAAAACTACGCAACGAAAGAGTTCGATGGACGAATGTACTCGAAGTGCATGCTAAACGTCAAGAGAAAAGTTGGTCAACAGACGGAATTTCAAATAAATATAAGAATGAAATACCTGCTACTATCTTCGATGCCACACAATATAAATACATTGAAATACGATCCTTCTTCTACTTACCCAAATACCATACGAATGCAAACAAGGCACAGTTCTGAGAATATACAACTGCCCACTGCCGGTCATTATCCCATTTCAACCAGTCAACATTTCCATAAGACCGGAAAACAAAAGAGAGATCATGTTGTCCATCGAAATAATACAGCGAACTAACAAACACGGCAATACAGAAACAGATGGGCAGAAAGAATCGCAAGACGAAATAGATGACAAATCGCTTGAAATCTTTTAGATGTTCGTTGTTCTTCCCAGTCATTGTTGTCATTGTATCAGCTTCGTGAGGATTAAACAAGAATGAAAGAGCCAGTATGGGACAGATAATCCACATTATCCAGAGGATTTGATAGCCAGTGAAGACAGGTGGCAAAAACAAACAGGAAGAGAGAATCAAAAGAATGGATGTTGCCAAATAGCTGCCTATGAGGAATGTAGCACCCTACGACAAAAACAAATGAATATTAAGATACAAATTGAAACTTCCATATGACTGACATAAGCTTGTACACGTTTAAAAACCCACAGCAAAATAATTATACGTACATTTCTAGCCGCATTCATCAACCTCCTTGCTTCCCTGATAACATCGGTCAGTGCGTAAAGACTAGTGTCATATTGCATAAACAGCGCGCAGGGCAAACTGTTCAACATAGCCCCAACAGCCAATCCTTCCTTTACTCCACGTCCGCTCGCATACCACATTCCGTTTCTCATCTGCACCCTTGTGTGCATCGGTTCCATAGCTACGCTGACATCAGCCACTGCAAATGCTTGCGTGTTAGCTGCGTTCAAAGAACTCCCGATACAACATACAACTTCTCCGTATTCTTGAAATATTTTAATCATTTCTAGAGTTGTAGAGGGAGTGCATTCGGCGAAAAGCGAGACGTGTAGTGGAATGTCGTCGACTTCTTTAAGGTGAGGGCGGATAGAGTCGACACCTCGTGGGAGGCGAGCCTTGATGTCGTGCGTTTCACGATAAGAAGACGAATTTGCGTCACCAGGGGAGGATAGAAGTATACAACTGTTCCAATCAGTCTCGAGACCGAGTTCTTCGGCGTAAGCTTTTCGTATTCGTAAGGGATGAATTTAAAAATAAGAAACGATGTGGCATTTAATGACTGTTATTGAGAACTAGAATTAAAACTTGATAAATTCTTTGGAGATTGATAAATAACATTACCTTTGCTCTCGCGCTCTGCCGTCTGTGAGAAGTAGACAAATCTAATGCCCGCTAATTTGAGATCCTCAATGAAATCTCGCACATCCTAACATATACAACGAAAAAGAAACTCAGCTCGTTGCTCTGTGTTCTTTTGCAATTGTAACTTTCTCTCCGCCATTACTTTTGATCCGAAAGACTTACCACTTTTGGTTCATGACCTAATGTTGCCATGCTTAAAAATATCTGCCCGTTTATCACTTCCCTATAGAACTTTTCTTCATCTTCCTGCGTGACTTGATCTTCGAATATAAAATCATGAAGATTAGCTTCCAGTTGACCAGCCTGAAGATGTCTCTGTCTGATAAGTTGTGATCTGGAGAGATCGGTTGGTGTGGTGGAGAGGGAAGGAGGATTAGAGGTACTGAGGAAGACGTTAGAGCCGGATGACGCATATAAGACATAATCTTCGGGGGATGGTGGTAGCATGATAAATGCAATGTTAGAAGACGAAGGAGAATCAAGGAAAGGGATGGGGTTGCCACTTTCGGTGTTTATCGGACGGTAGGCATAGGCTATGCATTGGAGGTCGTTTACAATGGCGTTTTGGTAAAAATCGGATATTTTCTTATCCATCTAATAGTCGTTATATATTATCACTGTTCAGTATATCTAACATCATTACTTAAAATACAGACGTGGGCATGTAATGCCAATTAACGCTCGCTTCCAAAAAATCGTTGTACTCACCGCTTGGTTCATCGGTTTCAATCCTCGTCCATCCCAATAATCAGAACAGCTGTCCAATATGACTTCCGCGTGCCCTTCGGACAATAACTGGTAATTCCCCGATCCTTCCTCTTCATATATCAACGAAACCATAATTGGTAGTTCCCATTGGTCATCACGTATACGCTCAAGAAGCGATGGATGATAAGGAGCAAAAGCGTAAATTTCCTTCCTTCTGACGAATGCCTGAAGAGCATCGTCAGTGAATCCTATTTCCTTACCCAACTGGCATAAGCACGCTGCATGAGATAAGTTAATTAAATGTCTAATAATTTTGCAAAATAAATTAAGCGAACGAAAATTGTGCTTAGAATCGTACATTGCCTAGCTGGTTTGGTTTTGGCATAGCGGTGGAGCTTGGACCATTTCTGATGTTGGTCGATGCGCTTGCGGCCTTGGAGAGCACCGCAATTTGTATTGAGTAGGAGATTAAGACCCAGCGGTTTCAAGGATCTTTGAAAATTTAATTGCAGATAAACGGGTTAGAAAAAAACACAAGATGCTGGACGGTTATCAGACGCTAATCAACATGTATGCGATGCTTACGACATATATTGCGACCAATCTTGATCTTCAAACCTGACACCAAATGGCATCTCAGGATCCTCTGCAACGTCAAGCCGAGTTGTCTCTTCGTTCTCGATGGGAAAGAATATTTGCTTGACCGAAGGATACGGCTACATGAAAGAGAAAGACGCATTACAGAATCGGCAAATCACAAATGCTTGCACGAACAAACAATGACCCATTCATTTACTTACAGACGATATTGTCCCTTCTCGATCAAGTGAGCAGATAACAGTAGTGCTTCCCAATGACTGAAACAGATTCTTTGTCCGAGGTAATGCAGATAGATCCCATTGTGTTAACAAATAACGAAATTTACTCCATACAGCAGCTATAAATAACAAGCAACATGGACTATATTTCAATATCATTATTGACGGTTTTGTTTTAATCTTTCTGCAGTTAATCATACCTCGATCCAGATGCACATTCTTAGTGGGCGGTGGAGCTTCAGCATCAAATTCGTCCACTTCATCATCGTCTTCATAATCTGTCTTTGATATTTGAAGTGCCTCGAACAGCACGAGTACAGTAGCATTACTAAAACTACGCACAACCAGCCAAAGTGTAGGGAACGTAAACGGAAGGATTGGTAAAATGCAGTATACTGGTAACACGAGTAAAGATTCAAGCGCGTGATTTCGTCTATCGCTTTTCATCGCTTCGTACACGATAAATCTTGGTAAATTCACAAGGAAAACAATGGCGAATATAATAACTATAGCTTTCTTAAAAAATACATCCTCCAGCACTTGAGCCTGTTTGCACAGCACACTTGCAGGGCGCCGTTGATCAAGTACACATTTAAGATTGTTCGCCCATGGCGTTTCTATTATCTTGAATTTATATCGACCACGATTGGAAATGTGATCGTCCAGTAGTAATTGCGGCTTGAGTTCTGAGAAAAATGATGGTTTAAACACTTCATTTGTATTTAATGTCAGTTTACTTGGGGAGAGATCGGCGTCTGTCGGTGCAATAAACTGCATCTGGCATGGAGCTATGTCACCGAAGAAAAGCTCTACAATGTCACCTTCTACCAAAAGGTATGTTGGTATTGTACTCTCTATTCCATCCCGGCATACTTTTGTAAATGTTATTGATGGAACGAACGGGACCCTTATTTCCTGGATAGTAGTATTACACGTGATTATATGGTTACAAGGGCACAACGCAATGGCATGAAGTACGATAGTTATAATAACAGCTAAAGTGCATTAATACCTGAATGTTTTTTATTTCTGTCGTTTGCATTTGTTCAATAATCTTTTCAACTCTCAAAGTCAATTCTAACAAAGAAGCTCTTTTCTCTCTGAAGTAGAGAAATCCATTCCATGCTAGCATTAACAGAATCACAATGGCCTCCACGAGGATTCCAGTCAAACGGAATTGATATCGATCACTCTTTATTGCTCCATAAATATAGAAAGCAATCAATAGGATAACAGACAGAATTGTAAATTTGGAATCTTTACGAGAGAGGAATTCTCGTGTCCCTGAACCAACACAATTAAGAATGGACAAGCGTATTCAAAGAACATGTTAGAAATTATGCCAGAGAATAAGTAACAAAGATTAACTTACATGTTAGCACCGATATTTTGGGTAGGCTTCTTCGATGTTCAGCAAGAATATGATTCGCCGTTTGAATCAATTTTCTTATAGAACGAATCGAGTTAGACGGATCATAATAAAGCTATAGAAAATAGCAGTTGCTCCGACCCAAACTTCAATTTTTCGATTCCCAGTATAATATGCATAGCTTACCTTAGAGCTTCTTCGCTGGTCAATTCCTGGTCTTTCGACTTTGAACGTCGAGTAGACGAAATGACAGGCGCGTCTTTGTGGGTTCTAGTAGACGAAACATAAGTGTCATCGGGGATGCTCATAATGCAGATCTTTGTGGTCGGAAATTGCAGACTGCGGTAGTATTTATAAATTGACCGGAAATGGTGTATGGCTTAAAAAGGCATGTGAATGGTCGGACTTTCTTGATTAGGCATATTTGTGGAATGCACGAATGCCTAGTGCCCTTTTAGTATAATAGTGTGCAAAACGTATTATAATTAAAGTTAGTATTAGTATTTACTATGTTCTATTACAGTATTATAGTAGAAGACTTTCTATCAATTTAGGCCGGAAACATATAAAAGACCTTGGTACGAGGCAGATCAAATATTGTGTTGTCATGTGATGCAAAGATTAATTTTAGACAAGCCGAAGATCATGGAGGCCTGCGCTTTTAGAGTCATAAACATTATCGTTGAATTAACATTCAGCTAATTCCAGCCTGACTCTTCAGTCTATAATGACGGATAGAAAATGAGTACAAACAAACACATCGTACAAATCCACGTAATAGTAATTGCTTCAGCATTGAGATGACGTCGGCAGCTAAAAATATCTGGCTTTGCCTTTAACATTGGTTTTTACTCGACAAAAACGAAGAATTGGAGGTTCACAATTACATTAAGGCTATTGGTGAACGTAAAGCCAACGGTATCTTTCAGGGTCATTAAACATAATCACCACGATGATAGTAATTTTAGAACTTTGGTCTATAATACGTCACTGTAACCTAATACTAAGTAAGATCTTAGGGTGATGGCAAAAAGTTTTATTAATAAATTAAGTCTTTTGTCGCGAAAGTCGCGATGGGAACTTGATTTGTTATTACACTAATTACGCGTCCACCAGTTATATTAATAACGTTTCAATATAATAAATCAGAAGTCATTACAAGTGAAGTTTCTGTGGATATAGAGTTGTAACTGTTGCATGTCAAGAACACTAATATAATGATGATTTTTTGGACAAATAGTAGTTGGTATCACCAAGGCTGGTTCAATTGCAGAAACTACACTGAATCAAGTTCCTAAAATGAGCAAATACCGGCGTAGACCGCAGCCATCGTGATTACTTCTACGGGCATGTACCACATACTGAACACTACTAAAATATGCTACACATGTCTCAACCATACGTTTTAATATATGGTTCTCACTTACAATCGTATGGCAACAGCCCAAAACGTAAACCGTCATAGTCTAACGGCTAATTCGACGTAAATTTACGTGGTACTGATTTGTTAGTTGAAACCTACATCTCGTTAATCTAACTCTTGATAAGCTCTAGCGCGGGTTTCTCATACAAAGTGTCACATTGGCATATATAGCCGTTCGAAGATACCCTCTAAGACTGTTAGCCACATTTAATTTATAATAAGTTAATTGGTACATTTGTGTATAGACCCCTTAATATCTTGTTCAATTATTCATCAATAGCAACAGAAAGTATTGAATCTTCAACTATCTTTCCATGATCACAAAAAGTATCCTTTACAGCGATTCTGACCAGGTAGTATTTCACCATTCCGATCCAGTTACCCAAAGAACCCGGCTCTGGTTTCTTAACAGATGACCATTGCAATCCTGAAACGGTTGCGTCCAGATGGCCACCAATCTCCTTCCCAAACTTATCCAACAAAAGAAAACCTGTCATTCCCAAAGGTTCAAGCATACTTCTGATCTGACTTTTCACTGTAACTGGTGGATTTATAGTCAAGTCTCCGATACGACCGTCCTCGCGAAAGCCCACTTCGACTACGAATTCGAAGTCCTTTTGTAGTAAAAACTCTCGTTTGAACTGTTTTGCTATTTCGACAACGACCGATTTTAACGACGCAACAAATCTGTCTATATCCGTGGCTATTAATTTTCTTCGAAATGACAATTCTGGAGGTGGGGGCAGAGTAACTACAGGTTTGGTGCGAGGAATAAGGAAGTAGTCCAGCTCAACTTCAAGTTCTTCACGTGAGATTGGAATTAGGCCTTTACCTACAATTGGCTTGGCAAATAAGTAAAGGCATTGCTGAGACAGAAACGCAATTCTGACATGTGCGGTTACCATCATCGGGCATTGGCACTTTCCCAGTACGATAAAATTGAAGAATGTAGCGGAAAAGATGACAGTCACGATCAATAAAATATTCATCATTCGCTGATTTTTGTACAGTCAAGTTTGTGTTCTCACGAAACATCATTCCAAGTCTGGTCTCGGGATAAGCCGTTAGAGTATGGCGATAGGTCTCATACTTAATGAAATCAATAGTGTTTAAAGCAATGGGTTTTCCTCCGTCTTATTGCAAAGAACAACAAACTTACCCTAACTCCTCCAACATTGAGGATGATGCGCTCTTTAGCTGGTTGTTCCTCATTATCATCGACTGTAGACTGTTCAACTGCTGACATAAACTTGGATTCACTTTAACAAGTAATGTTCTATGGTGCACTAACTCAATTTCTTTGGCGCAATGTGACAAACAAACAGCCCAGTAAAATTCAAGAATTTAAGTATCACATGATATATGACGCTACCATATATATATATGTAGGGCGAAAGGTTCAATGACTTCAACAACAGATCTTTAATGACATCTGAACAAATTATTAGAAGCAAACTATGAGGAAATGAAAACGACCTAAGACTTGGACTATCTAGATCCACCGTCTTTGAAAATTGTCCCTTTCCGCACTTTAATATATGACGGCCATTTTGATAGACCACGCCATACTCGTTCGTTCCGTGTGAGAGACGTCCTACAGCATTCCATACGAATACGCCCACACGACTTATCACATACTACCAGCTGCAAACGAGGTGCCTGATATTCACGAATACAGCGATATCAGCACTTTTCGACTCATCTTGTTTCATATCGTCCATGTTACTATCTAGGACAATCCACTGACTATTGGCCATTTTGAAGGAATACCAAAGTGCTTACTCTGTGTACGTATATTCCAGATCAGGATCGTAGTCATGATTACCGTGAGAATAGTTCAAGGCGCCTGTTGGCCGAGATAAGAAGCAGTCAGAGGATCGTAGAAGTCTGTTCGCCATTGTTGAAGATTCTTGTCTTCTTGCACTGCATCTCCTGCGTGTAGTATATAGTGAGGTTGCTTATGCCGAGCAGCAGCTGACTCTACAAGCTCATTGAAAACTCGCAGCCCAAACTGGTTATCCGAAAATGCAAAAATGTTAATCGGATAGGATAGCTTGTGCTTATCCTTCTTTTGACCTATTGCTTGAGGGTATACTTATACTTGGGAAAAAGGGGAATGAATGTTGTGCCACTAAAATTATGTTGTCATTGTTCTTTGAATAAGTTATTTCATATCTGTAAGTGTCGACGTTACTCAATGGTCCTATTGTTGCTTTATACACATAATGTCTATAACGGTAGAGATAATCGAATCTGGCATTTCATGAATTACATGAACTGCGTTCGACTCGCGATGGTAAAAAATACTAAGAAAGTCAGTTCAAATATTCATTTTTTTTTTTTCAGCTTGGGTGGGGTCCTGAAAAGATCAATTTCAACTGTCTCCGATAGTGTAAATTCTTCTGCGTAATCTCTTATGAGCTTCGCTTTGTGTATAATTTGGTTGATCTCATGGCCCATTCGATTCAATAAATTCTATCATAACTATCGCGAGGAACTTTTATTCACAACGAGGTGCTCGCTAAAGCCCAGTTTAAGCTGTTTTAGTTTAATAACTATCGCGAGCAACAAATTCTATCATAACAAAGTCTGTAAGCAAAATGAAGTTGGAAATGACAGAACAAACAACAAACATACCCTGTGAGTCATGAACCTTTTGGATAGAAGGACAATGCTTTGCAACATCAGAGTCCTTTGTTGGGAGATCCTCACATGCCCACTGCCATACCGCATATATATCTCCGTTCACTTGCAGCAATATGTAAAATCGTATGGTCATACCAACAATCTGGAAGAACGGCACAACAATCGAGGCAAGTGTGACGCTCAAGGCAGGGTTGGATCCACATTGTTCAGGCATAGATGTAAATGTTGAGCACGGGCCACCTTAATAAAGATCAACAAAGTTTGTAGTTGCTTTATCATGATGATCTTTGAACGTGGGGCCAGTGTTTTCCCCCTCCCCCACCTCGTGATTCTGACTCTACAATATATGCCGTCGAATCAATATCTAAAAATCCTAAATTAACAAGAGCATGGGTTAATATTTATCGTTACCTAAATAATTATCCAACGCGTCTTATTAGAGCTCCCGGATCGAAGAAATGGGGATTAGCACCTATAAAAGCAATTAAGTTAGAAAAGGTTGAATCTCGGCCATCTACAAAATATAAGCGTCCCGTTGGAAAATATGAGGAAAATAGTTGAAGAAAGGTGATACAGTTCGCTATCTGCTTGCTAATGCAGAGTGGGAAGGAGGTATGGAGAATCAGAAACGTGCAACAGACCCGACATTCTCACCAAGCCTTCATAAAATTCGAAAAATCGTAGTAATAAAAAATAAACCGGTTTTATATTATCTCGGAGATGATGATGATGATGAATATCCTCCAAAACGTGGATTTGTGAGAGAGGAACTCTTATATGTGAATACCGATATGCTTCAGTATCCGCCCCAGAGTATATTGGAAAAAAATACTCGTTTCAGGTCTGTTAATTTCATTCGTATTATTAATAAAATGGCTAAAGCACAGCAATATGCGAAAAAGCGTGGTGGACGTTGTATTATAAAAACTGGCCAAATAAATAATTTTGATGTATATCTCTGGTCCTGTGAAAACGGAAAGCATCAGTGGGAATATCCATATCCATTAATAGCTACAAAATTTGAATGGTGCCCACTTTGCTTCCATCATAGTGATGAGCGAAGATGTAGATATATTTTTGAGGATCTGTTAGGTAAGAAATTCCCATCTTGTAAACCGTCATTTTTGAATGGGATGCAATTAGACGGGTATAATGAAGAACTAAAATTGGCGTGGGAATATAATGGGGTCCAGCATTTTTCCGAGAATCCAATGTTCCATAAGCAAGGCAAGATAGACTTAGATTCACAGAGAAAGCGTGATCAAAAAAAGCGGAATATATGCAAGGAACAAGGTACAGTGTGTTACAAAATTATCCGGAATCAAAGACAATCATGTTGTACCACAACCAGCGATTCGAAAATTATGAAAA
>CAJVPJ010000556.1:0-21933 GCA_910592205.1 Paraglomus occultum | reverse complement strand
TAACAACAAGTGGAATACTATCTATCATAATGACGTAAAACCGTTATCACGTCTCGAAAAAGAGAGTAAATATTCTAATACGCTTTTACCTGCTGGGGATTTGCCTAAACTGAAAAATAGCTATGATTTGGATTCAGCTGCAGGTATGAAGACAACAATTGGTTATTGATGAAGTCGGCTTACAATATTAATATAGTCTATTGCTTATATTTTAGTGACTCAAAACATTCCTTGACTAAATTTGTATTTCGCGGGTTTATTTTTCTAATGTTGTTGATTGTTTGAGTATAGATTTCCTTGGCATCTCGTATAAATGTAATATGCTTACCGTTGAGTTTCTTGCTCAGACGTAGGCATTTACAATTAATTACTCCAAGCATGTACATAATAAATGCCTTTATAAAAACGCCAAATGTTAACCTTAATTATCAGATTCATTTAGCGTCGCGAATTGCATGTAAAAAATTACAAGGGGGTTTTTTTTAATACACCGTATGTACTTATATGCATACGTACGTATTATTGTATTTTATCTATTTAAATCTCTTCTCTTTCTCCCTTTTCTTCCTCTTTTGTTTTTTCCCCTTCCTTCGTAACATGCTGTCCTCCTGTAAACTTTATGATAAACGACACACTTAAATAAATTAATAATGGGAGCTTTTCCTACATCAAGAAACAGTTATGGTTCAGTTGCAGGTATGGAGATTAATGATTGAAGTTTTACAATATTAAAATTGTCTATTGTATCATAATTTAGTGACTCAAACACTCTCCTTATAATACGATTTTCGTATGTCATATCGAAATAAAATCGTACATGTCTATTGTTAGCCGGGTAGAAGAAAATCTAGTGTACACATTTAAAGTAATATTATTATATCGTGATTGACTGGTGTTTATTTATGAAAAATTGTTAAAATTTATAAATGTATTCAACAAAAGTTTCATAAAGAGGGCATCTCCTATCTTAACATGCAGTCGCTTTTTTCTGTCGGTGGCAATTTCACTATGCCACACGTTTGTACTGTGGTGCGGGACGAGTGGGCCTCGGTGGTTTCCATAAGTGCACTTGTTTCCATCACATTACACATGCAGCTGATAGGCTGTTATCTTCATAATTTTGTATTGTTCTGGTGGTAAAGTGATGGTGATATTGCGTGGTGAAGGAGGAAGAATCTTTTTAAGCTTATCAAGCTGATATTTGATGATGTCGATATTATTAAGTGCAATTTCTCTCTGTAACGTTTGAATCAGAGAATCAACTAGGATTCCAAATTGTAAGGTAAGTTGTAATTTTCTCTGTGTTATATAAGATCTCACTTTAGTTTGAAATTGTTCTGCTTCATCAGGAAATAAGGAGAGATAGTGTTTTCAGTATGTAGGGAAATTACTAAGAATTTTATCTTCTGATCTCTATGGGTGTGTTTGCAATAACAGGTGATAGAAATATGTTTCATTATCTGATAGTTTAAAAGCATGTCCTCATAGTTTAGTGCAGCATATTATTGTTTGTCCAATCCAGGTCAGTTCCTGCTTTTTGACTTGATTGGAAGTTTGGTGACTTGATTTCATAGAATCAGTAGTAATCACTGTATTTAATATTGTCAAACTCTTCTGTTAAAGGCTGACAGAGATATTTTTCAATAGCATCTTTGTAATAGGGCTCATCTGGGTTTAGGAGGATTTGGTATGTTGGTTGAACAGTCTTTGATCATGACTTGGGAGGCTCTGTCAGAAGGTAACTAACTGTTGCTGATGAATCATATATTCACCAAGTACTAAGAACATCATCTCCATCATTTCCTTCAGATATGTTGAACAGGTGAGCAGGTTCAACTTGGTAATGGGCAAATCCTTTTGTGGTGACATATTGAGCATTCATGTGGTAAGGTATGACCCAACAATCCTCTTGTATATGAATCATAAGGAGTGATTGTCATGATATGTATATGAGGAATATGGATGAGGGAAAAATTTTGAACATAGTTCACCTTCCACAGGGGAACCTCCACAATGTCACTCAGTGCAAGTGTGTATTTGATGAGTGATGACCTTCTGATACAATTCTGGTTCATGCTTTGGGTCTGGCAAGTCACTGCGGATTTGATTTGATATAATCATTTGCTCGACAGTGGATGTTATCCATAAACAGGTATGTATGTGAAAAAGTTTTCAACTGTACCCCAACTGTTTCTCCAAACTGCCTTTTTCATTGATCGAGATCGATTGATAAAATGACACATTGTATAGAATGGCAGTTTGTAAGTAATGTGTCTTGATTGTCAGTGTTCTTCAAAATTTCTTTAAGATGCTCCCATTTGTTTTCAGCCATTGAAAGTGTGATAAATAACGATGACAGTCCCAAATGTTTTACCATTGTATTTAGATGGAGTTCTTTTTCACGAAAATAAGAGTCTCCCCATGCGGATGAATGTTGGAAGCGGCATCATCAAGGATTCGTGTATAATGAGATTAGTTGTCTTGTAACTACTCTGTCTCAACAATTCTGCAGCAGTTGGGTGATTATGTTCAGAATCTATTCGCCTTTGATGAACTATGCACATGTTGTTTTGAAAATTACGATACTTCTCCAACTGTAAGTATGACCACATCGGCCAAGTAGGGTGCAGTCTAAAACGTGGATCGTAACCTAAGATTCTGCTCTTAATATATTTTCCATACGTCTCAGCTTTATCATTAGCAGATAAGGCATCTTGTTGGAGTTCGCCATAGTGTCCATGGCCATCAGGAAATAGATCGGGATACAGAAGCGCTTCCAATTCGGGATCATGTAGGGCAATCAGTATCTTCATATCATCTCTTGTGCATAGAACCCGACGGCTAAACGACTGTAATGGGAATCTTCATTATGGATTTCATCGGGAAAGTCATATGGAGGTACTACAACATCCCCACGATGAACGGGTGGTATATGCTGGTCAGTTTCTACATGGGTAGCGGAAGGCCATATCGGGTTCGCGGTGAAGTCATTGTTCTGCAACAAATGAGAGGCGAGAGAGTGGTAGGATTTCAAGTATGGATTGTTTTGTTGTAACCATTCGCAAGCTTCTCTTAAGGAAGGATGATACCAGCGGTTTTCTGCAGATGATTGATCTATATTTTCAAGAAATGCACCTAGCATGCCAGAGTAAAGCGATAACGATCGCATGTTCTTCGAGTATCCAAACTGTCCTTTGAGTGATCGGTATTCTGAATAAGCAGATAGATTCGATGATCTGCCAAGGCTCGAGTGTAAGTATACGGGTGATAAGTATTTTCGCTTTCCATATGGCACATTTTCGATGCAGGTGGGAATTTCAGCCAGGACGGGCCATGAGGAGGGCTTTAATGTGCACGATGCACACACTGCTACTTTCACGTTATATTGTGGATGGACAGTTAGAGGTACGTGAGGTTGTATACTCTCAAATGGAAACGTGTAGTTGGTTTGGCGAATAATCCACTTGACATAGTAATAGTAAACGAGAACAATATGAACAGGGAATACAGGGAAATTGAGCATAATCTGATTCGTGAAGTTTACGTAAAATCTGTTTCAGAGCATCGGAAGGACGCCAAAACGTATGCTCAATTTCTTGGAACAGACGCGTTAACTGAAGGGGAAATTATGTCAGATCGATGGGAAGATGATTCGGGGAAAATATGAGAACTTGGCTCAGAAAAATCAACGATTGATTCGTATGGTGCCAATGAGTCAAAAAGAAAAGTTGTCAATGATTCGAGACATTTGGTAAAAGTTTTTGTTTGAGGTAAAAGGTCAGTGATGTTTGAGTTATGGAAATTCAATATTTGTTTAGCGTCGAGACAGAATATGATCATGGTTTATTTATATATTTTGGATTCGCATAACGTCTTGTATGCCTTCTTAGTTATTCAAGGTTTCTTGAGCGAAAAA
The DNA here is from genome assembly GCA_910592205.1 of Paraglomus occultum. Taxonomy (NCBI): domain Eukaryota; kingdom Fungi; phylum Glomeromycota; class Glomeromycetes; order Paraglomerales; family Paraglomeraceae; genus Paraglomus; species Paraglomus occultum. Next base: position 18,017 of record CAJVPJ010000556.1, on the reverse strand, counting down.
TAAATAGTCATTAGTAAGATCAAAGATCATATTGTTTATTATCATTACAAGTATAAGTCTTCCGTAAATCGATTATAGGAGCGATGAATTACTTAGTATTAGACGACATGTTCTGTTTTGCCTTAACGGTAGTAATTGCCGAACTGATGCACTTGTTACAAATACGTAAGAAGAGCTTTAATTTTCTAAACATAAGTTACTGCTGTCGACTATAAATCGATTACAAGAGAGATGCATTACTTACAGATCAAATATATCTGAACGTCTGAACTACAAATTAAAAAATCATATTATTGTATGTTTAAGTCACTATTGTCTTTCATAAGTTACAATCAAACGTGGAGCTTGAACGTTCGAAATAGAATTATCGCTACTTACATAATGTCTGGAAGTTATATTGCATCGACGTATTATATGCCTCATGGTCAAGAAATATTGTAGTCAATTGATATTATAGACAATATGAATACATTGACACGACTCCTTGTTACTTCATTCCCTTCAATGTCTTCAAGATTACTTAATATTAATAACCGAATGACCGAACACGTTGTTCGCACCAGTAATGTCGATGTTGAGAGATAGTGATAGTGGGTGAAGCGATTGGAGAATGGAGCAGGAGATTCCGGCGTAGGGACAGATCCTGCTGCATGAGACGACGAGGGGGGACGACTGTCGGTCGAGAAAGAGAAGAATTGGCTTCTGGTGAATAGTGTGTTGGTGCTTCACCTATATAACGTATAAAATGTTAGAGCTCAGTAATGCACGCAATGCACGTCGGTTAAAACACGATTATGTAATTTCTATGAATAATAGTTTTAGTATAACGTCATTGAATGAATCTGGGAAATGCAAAGCTAAACACCTTTATGACCGTAGATATCCTTGACACGACTCTTCCTTCAACGCAACGTCTCGATTACATAATGACCGAATGACCGAGTTATCTGTGGCGAATAAATAAAAAATAAATTTAGTGAAAACGTCATCGTTTGTACGAATCTCAAAGGCACCTCACTAACAGAAGAGCATTATCTTTTTGAAGACGAGAGGCGAGGAGGAGGACGAGGAGGAGGAGGAGGAGGAGGAGGAAAGGGATAGATTTATATCTCAATCTCTACTCATTCTCACGCTAATTCTTGGACCTCAGATCTCAGATATTACGAATAGTATAGAAAGTCCGATGGAGAATATATCCTTTGCCTCAATTATATTCGAGATGTGAACCCATTGTAAGTCTGCGACAAGTGTATTACGAAACACGGATCATAAGAGTCAACATAATCATTCGTCTAGCAATAGTAAAAATCATTCGCCTAGAAAAAGGATTATTCTCTAAGATAGATAATTAAAAATTAAGTGAGATATTAGAGAATAGAGATTAGAATAAAGTAATAAAGTTGGCTAAGTCGGTGGCCTCATCACTAAGCATCGACACTACAGAGCCCTATTGTCACGGTGAGGGGACGCAGCCGCCTCGCGAAGAAAACCGGTGACAAGGATGTCATTGATGTTGTCTGTAAGTTTAAGAGGAGAATTAGCCATTTTCACAATGAGAATAGAGCCTACTGGTAAGAGCACTCAAGGGACACAAGGCTCGTAATTAGAATTTTTGAGTCATCCGATTTTATTAAAACTTTTTGAATTTTAGAACTTTTGAGACCGTGAATTAATATATTTGATATTAATTGACTAAACATTCCATCTTCTCGTCTTGGTACCTGTTCAATGATCTCCTCTTAACGTATGATATATAAGAATAGAAACTCGTATAATCAACTTCTAAAATTTAACTTTTATTTTGGCCATCCATTATTACGCGTACTAATGGACTCGCGAAAAGCATTCCTATATAACCCACTACCATGTTTGCTAAAACATCGATTTAAGAGTACAATTACCTTCGTGTGTAATTTAAACGCCTCAAATTTTACACATAAAAAGTTTACCTGAAATCTTTACAAAATTAAAGGATTCTATCCCAATAAATTTTTAAAGAAATGTATATGCCAATTCTATTAAAAACGAAGACTAATCAGTCCTGGATACTTTAACCGTCACGTAATTACGCGAAACTGATGAAATGTTACCCGAAACAAAAACTACGTGAGTTAGAACAACGCAAGTCCTCCAACAGCGGACGTTCCCTTGCTAGTCCTGGTTTGGAAAACATGAAATACCTGTGAATCGCGACGTGCAAATCTGATACGATTGTGCATTCCGGGAATATAACAAACCAATGTGAAACTGTCAAAACTTCTTGAATACAACATTTCCAATCGAAATGGCTCGCGATTGACTTTTGGGCATTCTAATTACATGCTTGCCAACCATGAAAACTGTCTAACGTTTGATTGCTGCAAGGTGTAACTATGGCGATACGCAGGTGATTCATTAATTAATAAAAAAAATATTTTGCCGAAAAGCTTGGCAGACTGTTAACAGTTGAACAAGCCATTCTAACATGTTTAATATAAATTATAGCAATAACTTTGGATGCCATTAAAAGAGAGTAATAAACAAGTATTTGTCTTCTAGAATTATTCCCATCAACGATTTATTTAAGTAGTAGGCTTGGTGTACTTTTTATACAAGACGCTGCCACTAGTTCCCAAACCTGTAGAAATACCAACAATGCAATTAGTATTGACGATTATTATTAATTGTAGACTGATGATACATTTGCACTTACAGTCTGGTAAACCAACCCCCGCCTCCAAAACGTTTCTGTGGTGGCGGTGGCGGGGACGATGACGACGGTTGTCGCGGTTGCTGTTGCTGCTGGGCTTGTACCGGTGGTGGTGATGGTGGTGATAACGATGGGGGTGGCTGTTCTGGTAATTGTAGTCGTTTTGATTGCTGTTGCTGTGTTCGTTTTTGCTGTTGTGATTGTTGCACTTGGTTTTTTTGCACCTGGTCTTGCTGCACTTGGTTTTTTTGCACCTGGTCTTGCTGCACTTGGTTTTTTTGCACCTGGTCTTGCTGCACTTGTTGTTGTTGATGTAATTTCAACGATGCCTGAGCCCTTGCTAGCATCCTCTGTTCATGAAGTAGCTTTTTGGCTTGCTTTCTAGCTTGCTTCTTGGTTAGTTTCTTGACTTTGCTATTTGGTTGTATTGGCGTACTCGGTTGTGTTATCTTATTAAGATCTCACAAAAGTTAACTTTACCAATCACGAGCGGGTCAATTAAAATCAGATCTAATCCAATAACTCACAGTAGTCGTTGCAGGCGTTGCCACCTGTCCTGTAACCGCTTCCTCCTTTACGACTGTTGTAGACATTGGCCTAAAGTTTGCTATAGGTATCTGAGTCATCTGTGTAAACTTTGCCATTCGGTCTGATGTTACTTCTAACAGCGTGGACAATTTTTCCTGATATGATCTCACAGTGTTTGACAAAGTCACTAGAACGGGTCTCTATAACCAGAATATACGTGATATGTCATGACATAAACCACGAACAGCAAATTTTCATCTACAACATAAATTCTCGTACGCTTACCGTGTCCGTCGTGACGGCTGTCTGGGTAAAGCTATACATTCGGTTAAACAAATAATACGTAAAGAAGAATTGTTGGTCAACCCAGTCTCCTTCGTAGACCGCTTACTAAGAATCATTTGATATTCATATTGGACAACACTTCCCACGATTCTCTGATATTTGTCATCTTGGAATCTATCAGACAGATGACAAACTCCCTCACCTGACGCTCACCTTCTTCGCCATAGTCGAGATAAAGTGCACCAATATAAGCCTCCAATGCTTCACCGAGAACGTTTGGATTGTCCTTTTCAGTGACTCTGTTACAGGTTATAAGAGTATCTAGGCCGGTGTCATGCGCAAACCGCGCCAATTGACGACGATTCACGAGCAACGCGCGCAAGTTTGATAATTCACCCGCCGAAAACGATGGGTATTTGGTAAAGAGGTGGCGGCAAACTTACACAAAATGAAGAAAGGCAATGAATGACTCGTAGAGAGATTCACGGTAAAACGGAATAATAATGTTGGGCAGATACCATTGTAGTCGACTAAACTATCGCCCAAAAACGCCAAACGACCGAAATTGAGCTTGTTCTGTTGTCTTTCTTTTTGCTTTCCATCAATGTCATATGTTATTGCAGCGTTCAGAAGTTGCTGATCTCGAATCTGAGGAAGTTTAATTTTCTGTTGGGCAAGAGTTTGGGCTGTACTCTGTGAAAAGTAGCGCACAGACTGATTCGTTTGTAGCACGCGTCTTGTTACGGGAATCATTTGGATATTTTTATTTGAGAACCGAGATTTTTCTTTTACGGTTTTTTTATTATTATTATATAGTATTATTTGTACGACGTTGATTTGGAAAGTTGTTTGAATATCTTAATCTTTTGACTACGTCACCCGTTACTAACATCCAAAGCGAGCAAATTAAAATAGGTAACGATCTTGCCGTGTCAAACTCGTGGGTAAGCAAATTAACGATGAAAAGATAATATTACACAACCGGCATGTTTATGAATGCTTGCGCGTTTCACAACAATCAAAACTTTTAAATTCTCTAAATATTAAATCTAACGAACAGACGTTCAGGTATATGACATCTTATTGAGACCCGAATGAACATTGACGAGTCGCTATATCGAGACGGATTACTTTTCGTTACGATTGATTACATGTTAATATTAAGCTCTTGTTTCATTTCCTCGATTTCCTCTGGTTTAATTTCCTCGTCTTCATCCTCCTCTTCGCCTTCTGGCGGTGGTTTATAATCTTCGTCTTCTTCTTCATTATAGTCTTCGTCTTTAAAGTAATTCTCTTGTTCTGCTTTAATACCACTGCTCTCTCGCTCACTTTTAGTTTCATCCTTCCATAATGTACTGGGGTTATGTGCTACCTAATCGAAAACAAGTCATTTCCATCAATACGGTATACGCGCGATAAAGATATTCAAACATCGTCTCTCCTGTTTACTCACTACATGTCCATGCTGGTCTTTAAAGATTACTTTGGGTGGCCTAACAACCTTTGGTTTCTGATCTTCTTCTTTTGTAGTTGCTATTCGCTCAACATAGCCCTGTCGTGTACCACCTCTAAAGTTAGTGCCGACATAGTCACCCGGTTGAATGTCTTTTTCCTCCAGTGTCTGAATTTAGGACAAAGAAAAGTTATACATTTATCGTTATGCGCAGAACATGCTACCCGCAAAACACGGAACATACTCTCGTTTCCTTCGACATGATACCCAGATATAATAAAATAAAATAAAATGTCGAGTTGAGACAAAATCTTGCATTTTTATTGTTTTCCAAGATTCCTCGCCGACTGCGTGCACGAGCGACAATCATTTTGAATTAAACTATAATAGTTTCGAGCGTGACGTGTTGATTGCGTTTAAGGTCTCGCTCGCATGACGTATTGTTTGCGTTTTAGCTTCGCCATACGCCGGCTTTTTTAAATTATGGCAGTATAGATGTTAAACAACCAAATGCTGGTAGTGTGGGCGATATTAATGCTTGACTGTAGCGTAATAGATACAAACTACGTTGCTTATGTCATCCGGGGCCAAGGAAACCGATATTAACACGTCGGGATTCAACGTTCAGCTAACGTGTCTATTATTAATTATGCCACAAATGTGGCAAAATTCGACTAGCCTTTTCCGAAATAGCATATACGACACAAGTAAACAATGCGTAAAATATCTCTGCGATCTATCGTTGCGTTTATAGTCATAATACGTAGCGAATGAGCGAGAATAACGTAGTCGCTACCGTAAATTGTTACGTCGAAAAAGGATGAAAATAGACAAGTCTTAGATTTACGTTGCTACAGTTCATCTAACGATAACGAGTTCTTTTTCGGTATGATTTTGAAATCATCTTCATAGAGCGAGACTCCACTAGCTAGACAGCAGTAGGAATAAATAGATTTCGAGTGGAGTAGTCTTTATATGAAGTTCCAGTTCACTCATAAGATTCTTGAGATTTTTCGCATGAAAAAACGGGATATACATAAAGCTGACAGACTTTTCCGAAAACGACCAATCCGAGAAAGCCTTTATGATTACATTAAACGTGGAGATGCCTTTCGATACTAATATGCGGATGATTTTACGGGTAAATATACTTGTGAATTTTAATACCGTTTCATCTTTTTCAATCGAACTCTGCAATACGATAGAATCGTCAGGTTTTCCCTTTCCATAGCTTGAGCTTGTCTCGGCTACACCCGCAAAGTCATCTTTTTTGAGGCCCTCAACAAACCACCCTTTATAAATATGAACAGGAAGGGCGTTGAGACCAAATAAGTGAGACTTATGTAGCTTTTTGTGAAATATTATTGGTGCAGACAAGAATATAAAAAGATTCGCTGTGCTAAATAAAAACTACATAAACCTAAATATTGAGTGAATTCGTGTAAACGAACAGATAACAAAGTTGTTATCAAAGCAATTTGCTTAGAGGGTGTGGTAAAGCGTGTGAAACTGACTTTTGGTTTCTGTCAAAACTACATTCAGTTGACGCGTATTGTGGGTTTGCATAAAATAATTTTTGTTTGTTTGTGAGATCGGCATGTGATCTGTAATGTAATAGGGCAAGGTAGACATTACACAACCAACCCTTGTTATATCCTCTCCGTTCACAATGTCTCAGAATACAAGACTCTCAATGACTTCCTCCCTACATGATACACGATATGCTAGGCGAACATCGATTGTAGAAAGGAATCTAAACAAGAGTAGATCAGCCGAGGTAAAATGGCTATCCGCAAAAACGAAAATGAAAGAAACGTGAACAAACTGATAGAAGAATTTGGCAGAGAAAAAGTAAATGCGTCGATCGTCCGGGCCGAGCAACTAATGAGATATTCTGACGTTTAGGTCGGACTGAGCGCCTTCGCTTTCTTATTTTCGGAAATGCTGCAGTATACACAGAAGCGTGTTCAGGGTATTCAAGATCTCGAACGAAAGTATGTCCGATTCATGACACTTGACTGGAGGGTGAAAGGCCGATTTCTAGCAAGTTTATGTCAATGTGTGAGTTTTACGCGTTGCTTTCTGTTTTAAATTAACAATTTGATCCATCGTCTATCCGTAACGACTCTTATCATCAGATTGAATGATTTTGGCTATCGTGTTGGTACACGATTTTTGGAGCTGATTACGTGGCGGGAGAAGAACAACAGGCGAGAAATAACCGTATTGGACATCCTATATTTTATTCACACGACCGTATGGAAGGCACTGTTTGGAAAACAGGCTGATTCGCTTGAGAAGAGTACAGAAAATAATGATGAATGTAAGATATGATTCCATAAAAGATGACGAGTTAAACCTCTTTCTGCATACTGAAAATATCGTCCATTTGGTTCACCCAGACATGATTTCAGATAACGAACCGATAATTAGTAAATTTATTTCCGTACCGAAAGATTTGGCATCCTTGAATTGCGGAGCATTCTTGGCGGGAATTGTGGAAGCCATCCTGGACGGGTCACAGTTTGTATGCGACTGCTAGAGAATATTTCATGTGTCTATCGTTGGCACGTTTCCTGTTCTGAATATTAATCTCCATTGACTATTCGCTTTTGCAGCCTGCCCGTGTCACATCACATACGCTTCCAATAGAAGGATATCCTTTACGCACGACAATATTAATAAAGCTGGACGCGGAAGTATTATTGCGTGAAGAGCAGCTCAAATAGATATACTGACCCGAATAGAGATTACTAATGGAATGGGACAGGTTTTAACGCGGGGTGATAATGCAAAAGCAACTGTGAAATCTGGTTATGCCAGATTGCGTTTGATCTTAGACGTCAATAATTTATTGGAAAAAAAAAAGTCTTGTTGTGCAAGCTTTGATATAAATGTTACTGTTATATTTATTGGATAACAAATGACAATACAGTTATCATAAGAATATGATAGGAGACGTTTATCCCCAATCGATTACTTGCGCTTCTGTCACAAGCGGAATTCATTATATGTATGGACAAGGAATCGAATGCATAACCCTGTTCGTCAATGAAATTCGTATTCTTATTGAATATGTGTATCTGCCAGCAGATCTGTGTACTAGTCTCAACTTCTCCTCGCGCAAGGACTCGGTAGCCAGCTGGACGGTTGGAAAGATGAATGTGGGGTTTTTACATGCTAATTGTTGCTTTTGCATAGAATGCGTCCCCTCAATGGAAAATATGGTATCAGAAGTTTACAGAAAGCCGCAGATTCGATTATACGTATAAATATCAGTCATGCTAGTTACGGATTAACCAATTGACAGAGAGACGGTCAACTTTTTATTATCGTAAATATGCTAACATGTGGACCGAAAATGAAAAGGGATATCGGAATTTGTTAGATTTTGATTATTTTTAATTCTGTCCTAACATCCTATATTCGTAATGGACAATAATGGTCTCAAATGAAAAACGAAATACATAGTCAATATATAATTAACGCAATCAATCATCCATCGTATTTAACGCGTCGAATGACAGTCGCGGTATAACAGCATTTATACACAATTTGATATGAACGAACAATGACTGGCAAATCCTTACCTTTATACATAAACAACAATTGTTTATATTTGTTAACGTCCTCTTGTTACGATTTATTCCATACATTATATCGATAATTTTGACCGAATATAAAGAAAGAGGTCATGATCCTTCACGTTGATCAAATTTATGATTTAAAAGAGATTGGTGTTTTGTGTTTAGCATTTTTTGGTAGCGATGGATAAATTACAAAATACGAGAATTCTTTGTTTGTCATTAAAATAAGAATACAGTAATAGACTGAGAGGAAATTAATAGAAGGAAGTTGTTACAAAATAAATTAACCAAACCGCATCATTTTCTTGTAATTTAATCTCTTGGCCAAAGCAAAGTTGCTCAGAATCTTCAAATCCGTCTTCTGTACTTAGCCTTTTACCTAAGCTTGCGTTTTTGTTGTTTATAACGGAACCGGTTTATAAGAGATTCCGGTATAAACAAAGAATTTTTCGCATGAAACGAAAAGAATCAGTCCGGCCGGTAGAGAAAAGTTCCGGTATATACTGTAAATAATAATAATTATTATTAAAAATCTCAATTCCTACATCCAATCGTATTGCTTATTTACTTTCCCACGGACCACCAGTCATTATGAGTCAAGGTGAGATAAATATTAATATTTTTCTTTAAATACTGTAGAAACAAGGAAAGATATAGTAACGAAATATAGTAATAAAATGATTTACAGTAGATTGAACAATTTGAGTATATTACGGGCCAGAGTTAGTCAGTTATGTCTGCCGAAAAATGGTCGGTTTTATTCCACTTTACTTCGGGATATCGACGTAATGCACTCCTCTCATTCTTTTAGTTATCTTTACTTATCACTGCTTTTGCTTTCTAACCTTTTATTCTTTCATTTTTGTAAAAATAAAGCACACAAAGCTCAAAGTTCATCCCGCTACGACGTTAAAGCAGCTGACTCCCTATAAAGACCTCGTATTCGGCCGTACATTCACTGACCATATGCTCACTATCGAATGGTCAAGAGACAGTGGTTGGGCTGACCCGGTGATAAAAGAGTACAGCAAGCTTAGCATTGAACCGAGTGCGTCCGTGTTTCATTATTCGTTCGAGTGTTTCGAAGGTTTAAAAGCTTATAAAGATAAAAATGGGAGGACGAGGTTGTTTAGACCGGATATGAATATGAAGAGGTTTAATAATAGCGCGAAGAGAATTGCGTTACCGGTGGGTTTGGAGAGCTTTAAGGGAGGGACGCGGTTGCGAGTTGTCATAAACATCGAAGAAGATGTTAAGGATGGTCAATAATGGGCGAATTTTAAGAGAGACCGGTGAAAGGAACCGTCATAAAAAAGTGACGGAGAGATGGAAATCCTAAAACAAGATAGCCAGATTCGACATACTGTAGCTAAAATTCCATCACTGATGACATTTTTTAGTTCTCTTGATCCTCCCCACTTCTGCTTAATTTCTTCTTACCCCTCTATTCCCTCCACTCTAACATTACCAGACTTTCAACGGCAATGAATTGATTGAATGCTTAAAATCTCTCCTCCGTCTCGATTCCCGCTGGATTCCAAACGAACGCGGGTACTCTCTCTACATCCGCCCGACGCTCATCAGCACTCAAAATACTCTCGGGGTTGGTCCAGTTTCGCAGGCGTTGCTGTTCATCATCTGCTCACCTGTTGGACCTTACTATAAAACCGGATTTGATGCAGTGCGATTATATGCAACCACTGAGAATGTCCGCGCGTGGCCAGGTGGCACTGGAGATGCGAAAATTGGAGGAAATTACTCGCCTTGCGTACAGCCGCAAGTCTTGGCGGCAGAGAAAGGATATCAACAAAACTTGTGGCTATTTGGAGATAATCATGAGATCACCGAAGTTGGAACTATGAATTGTTTTACGTTTTGGAAAAATGAAAATGGAGGTAGGGTTTTTGATATTGAAAGTTTCGTGATTTCGGTTAGCTGTAAAATCATCAGTATTGATTTCACACACATCATATTTTACACTTTTGGTTAAAAGAAACCGAACTTATGACACCTCCATTGGATGGCTCAATACTCGCAGGTGTTGTGCGAGATTCAGTATTATCGCTCACGAAATCGTGGGGCAAGTTCAAAGTCAGTGAACGCAAATTTTGTATGTCGGATATCGTTAAAGCGTCTGAGCAAGGACGGTTACTCGAAATGTTTGGTACTGGGACTGCATGCATCGTTAGTCCTATCAAAGAGATTTATTACAAAGGACGAGATATAAAAATACCATTGGATCCAAGTGATCCTTCGTCAAATGCTGGGCCTCTTGCGAAGAGAATTGCTGATGAACTGATGAAGATTCAGTATGGTGAGATTCCGCACGAATGGTCGGTCATCGTTTGAAACCGGGAAACCAGAAAAAAAAAAAGAGGTCTTGGTGGTTTAGGCAGCTATTGACTTTTGAAGGTGTAAACTTTTCGATTGGCAAAGTCCTATGGTGTAGCTAAATATAGTATTTTCATTGTCTACTAATCATTTTGAATTTCAGCTGAAAGTGTGTTTTGCTCACTTTATACCATTTTACGTCCGTCATCATAGCCTGTACCATACGCGTTTAATTCATTGGAATAAACAATATCGATCAAAAATCGATCAAACAGAAAAAAAAGTCTTCCATAGCTTATGTCAAAACGATCTGATCTGCATGGATATGATTGAACATCGCGCTCTAGCTTCCAAAAATTAAGCTAACTGAGAGACTCTGTTTCATCTTTAAAGCCAGCAATCATATTAACACCCGACGCAACCGCAAGTCATGTGATAGAACTTAAACTAAAAAGTGTTTTTAGAAATATTCTTTTTTTTTTTCGGTCGCATCAGATACTTCGAAACGCACTATTTATTAATAATAAAGAGACTAGTTCCCTCTTCCAAGATACTTTTAATTTAAAGTTTATTATTATTATATTTCATAATAATAACTTATGTGAATCGCGTTAACTTGATTCACGTGATTTAATTATTTCTGACGTCATACGATTTTCTAATCTCAGTTAAAGATCAAACACTAATTATCGTTGATTCTCCCTCTTTTCTTGCCTATATATCTGTGACCTTTGTTGCACGATGGCAAAACTCTCAAAGGGCAAGTTCATGAATATACATATTCCTCGTCAAGTTTATCCACAAAAACATACTGTATAATGTCATCCTGTTAATGGATGGATGAATTGCGTGAACTAAGCACTATTGCTCAATTGTAGATGTGAGCTCTTCAAGACGTAAGAGCCGTAAGACACATTTCTCTGCCTCTTCGACGGTTCGAAGAAGAATAATGAGTGCAAACTTGACCAAGGAGCTCAGGGATAGATACAACGTACGATATATATATACACTTTGCATTTGTATTTATGCCCTAGTAATTATGAAATCGAACACTAACCGATCAACATTCTAATCAGACCCGATCAATACCCATACGAAAAGATGATGAAGTCCGAATCGTGCGTGGTAATCACAAAGGTCGTGAAGGCAAAGTGCTTCAGGTCTATCGTAAGAGATGGGTTATTCACATCGACCGCATCACCAAGGAAAAACAGAATGGCGGCATTGTACACCTTGGTATCCATCCGTCGAAAGTTGTTGTTCATAAATTGAAGCTAGATAAAGATAGAAGAAATCTTCTGGAACGAAAGAATAGGTCCGCCACCGCAAGTAAAGGCAAGGGCAAGGCCGCGGAAGATGATGCTATGGAAGAGGTAACGATTATGATGTGATTGATCAGTTTAGCGTATGGTCACTTATGTTTGACTCTTTTGTCCTTCAATACAGTAAAACGTTTAAAGATTACGACTTAGTTCTTAATGTGATAATAAAGAGGTGGATAACAAAATCACCATTACTATTTCATGTATTGATCTATTGGCTGCTGGTACGTAATGTCTAATAGGAACCTTTTTAATTAATTCGTCATAAGCATTGGGTATTCTTTACGATCTTCGTAATGCTATCATGGACGAGGCGGTTGTGTGCGTTCTGCGTGCATGCATGCGTCGATGTAAAAGAAAACGAGTTGGACATCTTTCTAATTAATAGAATGATCGTTTTTTATATGAGCTTCATTACGGCTGTTATCAGACTTTGTCAGAGACCAGTTTTATTATGCCACCAAATATCAAACATCCGATAACAAACTCTAGAGGCAAAGCAGTCCTTGCTACTTTAGCATCCATTTGGAATAGATGGAAATTTTGCGATTCGGTCTGCTCACTGGACGGTGTGGATGAGTTGCCGATACTTTTTAATTTACTAGTCGGCTGCTGCATATAAATGTTACATCGGTCATTAACCCTTTGTGACATAAATTCACGTATGCGATATCTTATAACTTACCACTTTGAACGTCATGTTGATTTCCTTTCTGGGCTGAGTTAGCTCGTATTTGTGATCTGTGAGTTCTACATTCTGTACGTTTCCGAAAAAATCTGTGACCAGAACCTGTTAAATTCAAGTCTTTTTGTTAGGCATGTTTGAAAGAACATGTTTAATTTATAACCAAGTGTATTGATAGTTGCAATATCCACGAACCTTATCTAAAGGTCTTCGAAATAAATCACTCCTCACTCCAGGAGTCGAATGCATTTGTGCTGGGTCGTACGTTTCAAACAAATCTTTTAATGTAGCTTTACTCTGCATATCAATCTTTTCTAAAAACTCCAGGTTATAGTAAGTAAAGCGATCGATTACGGCTACACCAATCTCGTTATCCATGTGATGCTAAGAATGAAAAGTAAAGGGGTTGTTCAATATAAATTTTCTTGATTTGGATAGATACAAACAAAGAACATACCGAATAAGAATTCTCTCCGAGTTTACTGCTACCAGTTGATAATATATTAGGAGAATAAATCTGGCTGTACATAGTATTCGCTTGGCAAGTATCAATCATGAATAGGATTTCGTGGTATCTACAAATTAAATATCGCCGTTGATACAAACTCGATTTTCCTTTTTTCTTATACGTGAAAAAAAAATCATGTACCTTCTCTTTTCCCACATTTGTTCAAACGCATCTGCAATGTCATAGCTACTGATTTCTTCCGCGTCTTGGAATTTCAGAAACTCGCTGCCACCATGTCCAGTCATGTATACCAATATATTAGATCGATCGTCAGAAAGCAATCTTTTCGAACGAGGAGTTTCCGGAGAGACGCGACCTACAAGCCATGAGAGACTTAGTCTCCAAAAAACCTCTCAAATAAACGGAGCAAAGGCTATGGACATTCATACCAGTCAATACTCGAATAAAGTTTTCAACGGTGACTTCATATCCTCGATAATCCACTTCAACATTGTCCCCATACAAGTCAAGATATTTGCCAGCATTGTTAAATACAGTTGCGGGGAAAGCATTTCTTGCATTACACGCTACATCATCAGCCAGCATTAGTATTATGTTAGAATCGGGAATTCCGAGTCTTTTAACAGTACGGTATATCGAGAGCGTATTCGCAATATGGCGATAATTGAACCAAAAGCGCGATGTGCATACCTAATGAAAGACGGAAATAAGAATTGGGTACAAATGGGGCAAATGCATTAATCGACAACAAACACGCTAATCACTTACCAATACTGCCCAGTTGTTGGTATGACCACTCCGACCAAAGAAGCCGTCAATAGTGGCATCGTTTTCTGCTTTAATGGAAAGGTGTTGGTGGGCGGTTAACAAGATCAGAAGAAAAACTACGAGAAAACGGAACTCCATGGCATCCGAAAGTATATATGGTTTTTTGCTAACAGTTGAAAAGAGTGGGTTGTGGAGGCCAACAAACCTCCTATTTATGTGTTCTAATATTACGATCCGATTTGTAAACAGCTTCTGTTTGGATAACGTATTAAATAGTAAACCGACAAGTCTGGACTGTACAGCATATTTAACATATGAATCGATGTGAACGTATGCTGTGCGACCATAATGTAAGTTTATGATAATGTTGAGGTTTTGATAAGTACCTTGCTTTTATATATATTATTGGCGTCTCTTACAGGACAGCTGCTTCGGATAATATAGAAAGTAGAACAAGAACTACTACAACAGCGGCAGAGAGCCCACACTGCTATGTTAAAACTCGAGAGAAAATATACAGTACGTATAACATTGTTTTATGTTTGGATAATTCGAATCTATACTAATATTAGATTGTTCAGGAACTATCAAGGTGGTCGGAGGACACAGAGCAGTACAAAAGCACGGCCAAACTCTACTTTGAACATAAGAAGAAAGAACAACTCTCGATTGTTCAGAGTTGGGCCTCAGAATACAAAGTACTATAAATATTTGTTGACAAAAGGCGGACATAGTAAATATTCTTTTTGAAACGTATTATCAAAGTTTAAGTTTTTAACAAAGCTAAAATTATTTAATTTTTTTCTAGTTGGGTATAAGCGAGCCAAAAAAACTACCCAAGCAATGTCGAAAGCCGCCAGCAAGTTAGGCGAGAGCATTCTGACATACAACAATCTTTCAGAGCAGTCAGCGTATTTTTTTGAGGATTCTACATCCGCGATTCAACCGCTGACTATGGCAGACGTTATCGCCTCCGACTGTTGGATTTGGCAACACTTTGACGGGCTACAGACAGCTGAGAACGTACAAACGAGCACTCAGTAGGAGGCCATCTGCATTAAAGATAAGTTTGATAGGTCTCTCGAGGAACTAGAGTTTTTGCGAGAAGAAATAAAAATGTCGAGATTTTCTGGAAGAAACATCTCACATGGATCAGACAAACCGTATCTGCTTTGTCGAATAATTTTGACCTCGGTTGTACATCAGCGAACGAACAAGAAGCTGAACCATTACGCTCCGAAATTTGCCAATGCTTTGAATAAGATTGCAGTGCTGGTGGAGCAGAACAAAGAGATTACAGAATAGAATAATATGTTTTATGTATTTATAATAGTTGTTCGTTTATTACTTATTTAATAAAAGTAATCTTATTTGTTTGTCTGTCTCTTCTGTAATAACAAGTCGTAAATAGGTCTTTTTCGTAATGTGTTGCGCACCTTACTTCATTGACAACATGGTGCCAATCAATGTTAACGCTAAATGCTTAAGAGCTACACTCTATACCATCGGCACTGTAAAATAATCTGTCTTCTTTCACGATAATATATTTATTTATATTTACACATTTTTCTAACGATTTTAGCAACATCGTTTTTTCTAAATGTGATAATAATTTGTAAGCCACTAAACTACTAATTATAATAATGATGTCGCAGTCACATGATGATTATCCCCGATAAAATAAATGACCTCCGCGTATTAAAAGAATATGTAAAACATATTTACCGGCCGATTTAAAATGCTCATAAAGCGTTGCGCTTTTATAATGACAGTAAATTAAAGAATTAGGATGATTGGCATAACAAGTTATATATACAACATCGATGGAGCCTATTTATACTTGGCATATAAATAAATAAAATCATCACCCGGGAGGATGACAGGCTATGAAGGCTGGTAACGCGACATCGTCAGCCAGTATCCAATTCTTTAATTCATCATCTTTATTGTTCTTCTCAGTTGCCTTGTCAGTGCCTGAACGGTTTGTTTTTTTTTTCTTATTCTCCTGACAACCCACTTCGTTTTTACTTGCATCCATGTCAAAGGAAAAAGATCATTATTTTCGCAAATATGTAATCAGCACCGGGTCTCATAACACAATTTTATTGGCTGATTGTAGTCACGTTTTTATAATCGTTTTTGTGATAACCGCCAGTACTGTATTAACTTATGATAACAAATTAAAAATGTTAATTCTTTGTTAGTAATTTAGAGCTACTCAATTCCCACGTCTGAATAAACTGTTGACATGTTCCCAGTTGGACCATGTGCTAAAATCCCACAACCCATATTCACTAATAAGAAATTTAGTTCATTATTATTAATGACTGATTTGCCTGTCATGTGGGGCAGATGCAACAAAACAAGACAAAGTGAACATTTTATAATTGAGGGGCTGATTATGATGTGGCTGTAAAATTGATCAGTGTGACTGATGACATTTTGAAAAGTAATAATAGTACTCTATTGCTATGGACTTGTTAATTTTAATGCTCACTTTACCATACCAGAATGTGATTAATATATACTATAACAGGATTAATATACCTCTATATAAAAATAAAATATATGAAACTAATTTACATTAATATTAAATCCATTATGGAACCCAAGAATTACAGCACCATTAGAAGCATTCTAAAAAAAGCTCAAGGAGAAAAAATTGCCCCTTATGTTTTTAAATAAATGATACCCAAGCTCTCCAGGAATATCTAGATCAAGAAAAAATCACTTACGAAATTTACCAAGAAGAACAAAAAGTAATAAGTATTAAACCTTAACCCCAACTAATAATGAGTCAAGAAGAAACGAAAACTTGAAGAAAAATAAAAAAAAACAATACTTCTCTACTGATTGAGCGACCTATCAACAAAATCGTTTCTTATAGTCTTGATAAATAACTGTTTTTATAGAATATCCGTTTGTTCATCATACACTGCGGACAATTATTAGAAAAACGCGAATTTGATTTTAGGTAACTGATCAGCATTAGTATAGAATGCGTTGCGCAGCACGTAGACAAACTTTATGAACACCCAACTAGCATACCGGGACGCTAAGAAGGAGTATGACAACGTGAAAGCGAAGTTGGAGAGGTTGGACGAGCTGAGCATCAAGATCGAGCTTAGCGTCGCGGAGAGGAAAGAGTTGGATAGGCTAGAGAAGCAGGAGGACGCAAATGCGGGAGCTACAGCTGAAACTCCCAGCGGCTCCGACAGGTAACGACTTTGTGACTCGGGCGTTGGGGACATAGAGTAATGTGTACATAATAATAGGGGTAGAGCTTGTCCTGTGTCATCATATTGAACAGAGTTTAACAAATTGTAAACGTCTGATATACCGTTTGTGACTCATCTATCCATCAACTGCTCATTTCTATACAGTTCAAAAAATCCAGATAATTTCAAAAAAAAAAAAAAATACCAAAAACTTAAAAAAAGTTAAACTTTTTTTTAGAAAAAGAACAGACAAAGACTGAGAAATTATCTCTGTTGGAGTGCCACATTCCCGGATCTCGCCAAGTTTTGAATTCCATAGCGAAATCATGGAGTTGGGAAGAAATTGTAAATGTAGAGATGCTCTTATCCTGGTATTAATGATGACAAGTTGACAATACTTTATGATCGTTGGGGTGACATTTTCAGATATATACTGGAGAAATGTATGATCCACCACAAGATACTACCAAAAAGTATTTTCCAGAATTTGCTGATCAATAGTAAAACCTATTAATATGAAAAATACATTTTTTCGAAAATTTGTATTAATAATGTACATACTGTGTACGTACAATTCTGCATGTACAGTCAGACCTTATTTGTATCCCCCCCCCTATTGTATCCCAACCTCGACTATATCCCAGGTTTTCAGCTGGACAGATTTCCCTTATTGTAAATCAAT
>CAJVPJ010000555.1:0-21938 GCA_910592205.1 Paraglomus occultum | reverse complement strand
GCTATATGTACCCTGTACTATCGAACATTGTCAGCGAATTTACGTTTGCACGTAACCACTGATTACTCAAACTCTTCTATTGCACAATTTTAGTCTCGGAAACTGTTCAGGAAGTTTCTCAGAATATAAAACGGGCATTTATATATTCCATGTCACATATATTCCATAATGTGTAAGTGGTCGAAAAGAATTTTTATTGATAATTACTTGCGTGTTTTACCATCTGCTTAAACCAAAATAATGTCGCAAAGCCTAACCCATATATTCTAATAGTGCCGCCTACGATGACGATCATAAATTAATCAACTATCTTGCCGAAGTGTGCAGCGAGTCTCACAGCCGCAGTGAGCATTTCGAGATCAACGCCAAGGCGCGTAATGCGCAACATGACAATTTTGAAGACATTGTGATGTCTATTGACATCAACGATATGCTCCTAAAGTGGGTCGCCTACCCCTGAGAGGGTGGCGGATATTGATTGGAGCATTCTGGACCGGCAATAAGAAATCTAAAACTTGTGAGTTTCCCACTTTTCAGCACAGCTTTATTACAACTGTTTGTTATTTATCATATCTTTCTCTCTCTCTCACAGACTAGACGTCGGCCAACAACAAACCATAGATGGACGTGCTATGAAACGTTCTGAGAACGTTTAATTTTACATTTAGCGCGCGCGAATAATATAAGCAATTTATAAGTTTATAAACAAAGAAGACAAATTTGATGTAATTAGTCAAATTTTACAGGCGTGTAAAAAAAGTAAAGAGGTTTTGAATCATTTTATAAACCATCATATTAATATGGTGTTTTGGGAATCATGATAATAAAAAGTATGATGTCCGTGATAAGCATTGTCAAAAGTAAATTTCTGCGATTCAACTAAATTGATAAGTATTACTAATGTCCATCATAAATTAGTTAAATCTGGGGGGGGAAAACCAAACGCGAGGTCGGCGATAAGCCGTTCTTGGCTATTAATATTGTATAAAATTGGCTTTATTTGTTTAATATTACTTTATTGAAATTTAGCTTAGTTTTGATACAAACTGTGTGGCGCTGACAATGACTGTGGCACAATTTTTGTGACATCTGATAGAAACCGAAAGCCCCGCGCACAAGATGAATTCGGTAATGGTGAATTCATCCATGTTTAAATAAACATAATTTTGTTTTTTTATTAAAAAGATAAAAATTGGTTTACAAAGCCATTTTGTTAAAAGGCTTTCTTTTTCTTCTCGATCGAGGAAATATTTTGTGTGTTATGTACCCGCGGGTGATTTGACTTAAAACATAGCCCGTGTAAAAATATCGTAGTTAATTGAGCTGTTGATCATGCAGACAAGAAAAATGAAGAGATTAAATAGATTTACAAAAGTTCAACGCCTAATCGCGTGTCAGGTTGTCAAATACGTCGAACTGCTCATTATTACTTTGATGTAACCATCATTCTGATTGTTTCAATTATTTCGGTTTTTAGCTCGCACCAATCTCAACTTCAAAAACAAATAATTACGCACTTTAATAACTGTACGTCTTCTATTACACAATGCAAATAAGTTGAGTGTACGCTGATTTTGTGCTTGTATACGTTTTATTTTATTTCAGACGGCTTACGGCACACGCTAAATGCTTATGATCACATGTTCAAGCATAATAATAATAATAATGAAGCAGGAAAAAATTCTATCAAATATTCAAATCACATCTTATAACCAAATTCTTTGTTAGTGTTATTGTTGCAGAGTTAAAACCTTACTTTAATGTCCAATCGCAGCACAGGTCAACACACGCTAATTCATGCATAAACTGACGAATGTATTGCGCACTGCTAATTCTATTTGAAGATTGAGCTTTTTTTACACTTGCAATAAGTACTAGAAAAGGCAAACCTACTGTTAAGTGTGGCCATCTTTGTATTACAAAATTTTATACGTTGAAAGTTTTCATCATAAGTAAACCGTTCTCCAGTTATGTATACTTTTTCATAATCTGTAAACACGCAGCAACATTGTAGTTTTTGAGCAAACCCAGAATGCGAATTGACTTGCCATTGTTAATTGATAGATGAAAGCTTGGTTTAGGACACGAAGGAGAAGCGCGACTTTGTAAAATTGACAATTTGATATACTTGACGCGTTAATATTACCCAAAACAATCGCTAGTAATATTTTATTGGAGGAATTGTGTTCGTGAGTTGTACAAACTGTCGTATGTGACGGAGTGGCGGCAAAGAATTGCTTGTTACGTCTGAGGAGATATTGTTGTGAAGCGATGCATGCGCAATGGAGAGAGCGACTGGGTCACATGTTTGATAAACTGCACCGTGTCATTGTTAGAGGGCTTGTTCATAGCAAACTGTCATATGTACTGTAATATGGAGTAAAGAAACGGTTTGTTGTATTAACACTTTGGTGAAGCACATAGACACAGAGTGAACTCATCTATAAATTTCGGAAATGATCACCATACTATATTATCTATACCGCAGTAATCATCTGATCTAAGAGCATAATAATAAGACTTGGGCCCCGGCATTCCCTCCACATCATACTCTTGCGCTTTAGTCAGCAGGGATTGTGTGCGACAGTCCTTTGTGGGCCAACTCTTTTAAAATGGAAGTTTAAACGATACGTCAGCGGAAAAATTGATAACCACGTTTATTAAATGTTTACAGACATCAACTCCCTCATAAACATCACAATTATGCAAAAAAAATTTCCGTTTTACGATAGTCTCATTCACCGTCCGTTTACCTGCCTTCAATTTCTTGACTGGCAGATGGCCATGCCAATGAAACAAGCTCGGATCTGTCAGGCAATGGATATGCTATGTCAAGCATTAGGCCGAGGTAATCAGTTGCTATACGGCTACGACAATCGTTACGTGCTACTTGTCCCTCCGAGTATGATAAAAGGGAACCATGGCAGCGCGTTTAGTATGTTATTCAGAAAGCGGTTTGTGATAGGCGAGACAAACAGGACATACATGAAAAGTTTCTTAGGGAGCTAGGCATACTGACCGAGGAGAGGTTATATCGGAAGACGATGACGTCCGAGAAGAACGGCGCAGAGTTTCTACTGGCAGAAGATTGACATTGAAGAGTTTGTCTCCCGCAGGGAGCTCGATATGATTGACGATAGCATAGATAGCATATTCAGCCCACTTTCTAGGGCAGCGCAAAACTTGGAAACAATTTCCGTTCAATCTGAAGATACATTCATCATGGAACAATCGCTCGAACATGATTGTTTGCAAAAACTCAGTCTCAAAATCAACTTAAGAAATTTACAATGACAAAAGTTGAGATCAAGCTGTGTTCGCTATTTAACTTATTGGAGTCACAGTCAAATTCTCTGAATCAATTGTTTTGAAAAAGTGTCTTATCCTTCGAGACGATCCAAACTTTGTACCTGGATCAATTAATTGACAGACCTGAGAGTGGGTTACCACTCGGTGTAGTAATCATTCAGGCAGACTTCCAAGTCTTGGGTCAATTCGTAGATTGTTTATTAGTCAGTCTGTTGGTTTATTATCAAATTTACATTATTATTATTAATGCACATTTAGTCTGTAAGATGAGCAATTTGTATCGAATTCATTATCATGAAACACATGTCAAATAAGAATGCGCATAGAATGACTATGCTATTACTATGTTTCAATACCATAAAACCTATGGTGCACTTTTGTAACTGAAAATGTTTTTTCGAACAACAAATATACTGTATGCTTTGGACATTTACCTTACCATTATCATTTATCATTATCGTTATCGGTGTTCTCCATTTCTATTCAGGATTATGACTTGTATCTTTACAGTTAATCCAAGTAACGTTATACCACAACTAGGGAGATGTTAAGATCGTGCTTGTTCGATCTGTACAGGAGTAGGTTAGTTAACTAAAGGGAAAGTTCCATTGAAGACTTTGAAAAAAAATGGATGATTTGATTGAAAAAAGAGAGAAAGAAGTAATCAAAGCCAACAAAGTTATAGAAGCGTTGGAAATTGTGAACCGAGAAAGAGAAAATGAAATCAAAGATTTACAAACAAAATCAGCCAGTGAAACTAATCACGGGTTTCAAATTTTAAATCAACTTCTCCGCTCTTGATTAAGGGTTTCAATATTTAAAAGAACATAATCACAGGCAAAAATCCCTCTTTTTACATTCTTTGGGTAATACTCTTTGGCTAGAAAATAACCCATCCTTTAAAACAAGCATGTAAACCATATAGTAGGTCGGGCCCGATAAGGTTCTTGCCGCCTGGCGCTGTTGTGCGGTGTGGTGGCCACGCCAATTTGGCGCCGGACTGCATACTGATGAATTGTACTGATGAATTTGTTCCATGCTTTGCCCTCGGCGCATCTCCTTCGACCAAGCTATCGGATAAGCTTAAAGCTATTCATCAAACCGTGATTGAATGCTTCTCTTGTCTAGTATTGTGTTTATTATTCCAATACCACCCACTAGAGTTCCTGTTCAATTTATTCAACCCATTAATATTCCTTACACTTGGCCCACTCATTTAACTATCACACGTTTCCACCCTTTCTCCCATGACCACTCACCATAAACACGACTCTGCGGAAATTCACTCTCCTGTCATTTGACCTGCTTGGGATTATCTCCTTACAATATCTTGTCGTCTCATCTATTGATTCAGCGCTTCATATGGAAAGCATTCGACAATGAGCAAACGATTGTAGATCTGCGAATTGTGAAACATGCAGAGCAGTAGTTAGTTGAATGTCTAATGCATACAAGGAACAATATATAATTTATTGTTTGGAATTACGTGATTGCGCCCTATTTTCTACTTACACAGTTGAAAGTAGCGCATAACTTGCATGTGCCACGACTCAACCGGGAACGCCTATACCCCGGGCGAGCCTATGAAACTATCAAGCCTCGCTCAATGAGCGATCGTTCTTACGAATCACCGGCATCTAATCGCGCCATTACATTTGTTCCATCACAATTCGACGTACGAGTTAATGGCCGCTTTATTCGATCGTTTTCCGGTCCGTCGTCTTTTCCGGTGCAGCTGCGATGGCCGATGTCGTCGCCTATCTATTTCCGGGTCAATCAAATGGCGAAATTTCAGATACACAACGACATGGCAAGTCGTTTTGTCTGACGTGTTCTTGTTTGTGGAATATAAGTCTGCCATTGCAATGTCTGTATTAAGTGTCACGGGACTGATGCTGAAATCCTCCTGACCGATTTTCTGTACCCATTAACAATATTATTTCACTGCTGACCGTACCTCTTCGTTTCGTAGTTTCTAGGACCAGAGGATTCACGAGCGTTTAATCCGTCTTCGTGAATTTTCCCGTAGAAACTGTGAGAAAGCGAATAGCTACATATGCGCGCTATTCCGACCTGACAAGATTCCCTAACACATGGAACTAAAATACAAAAGATCTAATGGTAATTGTACAGATAAAGAGAAAAAAGATTTTTTCGAAAAATACTGTAGACAACAGGATAAGATTATACAGGATGGGATTAGAAGAGAGGGTACAACTTTTGAAAAAGAATGTGGGAGACCGTTAAGTATGAAGGAGGTGATGCGTTATGCATTAGAAAGGGTAGCCCAAGGAAAGGTACAATGAAGAGAAGCATAAAAATTTCAAGAGCGTATGAAGAGATGTCAAATGTGTAGATCGATAGCTCGGATGAAGATAGTTATAGTATTGAATAAAGAGCTTTGGGGGGTATCACATACCAAGCTAGTAACCCTTCTTCTCTATATATCCCCTTTCGTGAAACCCACCTCATTCTGAAATCAATCTATTCAGACTTCAAGAGGAAATGCTTGGAAACGCGGCCGATTCCTGCTCCACAGTCACATGCGTAAGCAGTCGAAATGCAAGGAGGTTTGATGATAAGATTGTTTACGCCTCTTTTCCCCTTGATAAATTCGGATATGAATGCGTTGATTTACAGATGAGGGTGGGATATTACAAAATATCCCATGGTTGCGCGCTTTACAAGAATAACGTGAGCCCGCGATAGATCCAACCCATGTCTAGATGCTTCTTCTCCGGTCCCCTATGTGATCAATCCAATCCAAGCTGCGTGTATTGCTACTGTTCGCCGCCCCCTTGTTCCGCTGATTTTTTCAAGGGAGTGTACCCTTGATTACTTACGCATTCTGGATATGCCTGTCTGTGCTTATGCCTCGTTGATAACAGAGACCAATCTCAAATTTGCTGCAGCTTATGCTGACTTTCAAAACATCATATTAAACTTTGTCGTTCGTTTACGCACCAAGTAAATTTCAGTCCAGCTTAGATTCCCAATACGTATTCTGTCCGGTGTAGCGGGTAAATTTTAAAATGTCTGGCATGAAAACGTAAATTGCATTCGGGATTCGGTAAAAGGGGAACCAAGGTACAACAGCAACTAAATGCACTGGCTGGACTGGTGTGGTTGAAAATGGTGATCAATGTATGGTAAAAAGTGAATTCGAACGCTCTTGCTTGTCTTTCTCTTATCCGGTTCCTGACAGATAGCATGTGCCGCGGCGTAGTTTGCTTTTGCATATTCCTTTGCACACATTCTTTTCTCGTGAGACACATGTCGTTGGTACGAATTCTAATTTTTTTGATTTTCCACATCCAGGTCAATATCAGGTAAAGTGTTGCGCGCTCATGCATGCCTTCAAAATGTTCAATGCCATCATACGCAGCCCTATTAGAATGTGTGGGTTAGACTTTGCGACACGGCTTGGTATAAACAGACGGCAGAACACGCAATCTTATGTATTATCAATAAAAATTTCTTTTATCCACTTACACGTCATGAATATATGTTACTCCCAACTGATTCTCCAAGTCTTTGAATTCAAGATATTCCCATATCCACCCTCTACGTGCTAAAAAACTTCCTGAAAGACAGTTTTCCAAGTCTGGATTTGTGTAATCGAAGAGTTTGAGCAATTTGTAGTTCTTCAAATGTAAAAATAGTTGACAACGTTTGATAATACACGGACATATAGGTACCTTCCAAAAAATCGAATTATCCTTCCAAGGGATGAACATAGTCTAGTATGTCGATAACACATAATTCCGTTTATAGTCACAATATTGAGATCAAATGACACGTCTCACGAAATATGTTTCGTTTGATTAGAGTTATGATTTAGGAACCTAATTATACCCAAACAAAAAAGAAGATAAAGTGTATTAAGTTAATTGTTTTCATTGCACGAACCACATTACAACTCCAATCAATATAAACGTGGAATTAACCGGGACTAACAATATCACCACCAATAGTTGTAGTCTTGTGAGGGTGTGCTAGCCAACCTCTCGTCCAGTGGATCAACTGAAATCGTAAGCATTGCGAGTTGGGACGTTTTCGAAACTGTAGTCGTCTGGAACTACGAAGTGCAACACCGTATTCAGTCTCAGGGCCTCAATTTTCTCATGGACGCTAACTGCTGTTTCTTGACCTCTTTCTGAACCGACTTTTGCTCATCTGTCAGACAGACCCTGTCATCATGGAAACGAAAAAGTGGTTTGCAAAATGCCGAGATTGATTGAGACGAGCTGACGATTTGGAAAAACCGGTGGTCGCGACGTAATTTCCTGTGAACGAGTATCTGACGGCCTGCTACTCAAAGAAAAGAGTCTCTTCTCACGTTCCTAATCACATTTTTAAGAGATTCATGCTGTCTAGGTAGAACATAAACCAAACGCTTACGTCAAGATAATGCACGAGCGACATATGTATTACTGTTTGCATACATAATAACTGCAGCATTAATATATACTTTCCAGCATTCTAAGCCTTTCTATAGCTTCTGTTCGATATCACGCCTCTTATCTCCATCGTCGAGTTATCTGAAAAAGGACAAACAATTAACATTAAACGACTTGGGTTAATCTGATCGATGAGCAAATACGGACAACATTTACATATATCAGTCCCTCTAATTACTTTAGCAACCAATATTATGTTCAATTCCTCTTGTCTAAATTCATCGACAGATAAAGTGTTACTGTCGATATCATGAAATTGCACATTGTAGCATATTTTAAACCACCACCTGATCTTGCCTGACAAAATAGATGGTAACGTTCAAATGCCCTGCTAAGGCGAAGAGTAATAGGCAATAAGGCATGTACCTACTTTGGTGTGCTTGTAATTTATTATTAACGAGTTTTGTAATAATAACGCGTTTGTAAAGTCTATAATAATTGTGGGTGGTAATGTGCGTCTGCACTATGAGAAATGTGAAACATATTATCACGTGGTTTGTGTGGGCTTTTCTCTATTATTCTTGTTTGTCGTTGATACTGTTTTAGCAGTCTTCTATTCCCACCAACAGACAACATACTGACCCAATCGTTCCCAGGAAGCCGGGAGCGCAGAATTTCGGCGCTCCTTATTGCTGAAACTCTTTCCCTTTATCTAAATAAGCCGCATGAAGAAAGAACTTCCCGATGGCTATACGCAAATCACGGTTCAGCGGGATGGTCAAGGATAATTGCATTAACCGCCAGAAGTGTAGATTACAGGATGTATATAATCGAATAACAGTTTTGGTAGGTTAAAGTGGACAGGGTTTCAAGATGCAGATCTCGAAATTCTATAGGGAAAAGAAAAGATCGGATGAATACATTGAATATTTGATGTTCATATTCAGCGCGCTTATACTTACCCTGATGACTTAGGAACCTTTCATCTATTCGTGTGGGCTCCAAAGTTCAATGACTACGTTCAAAATACTTACGCCGAAATTAGTATGGCTGCATGCAGCATGCACTATTTATTGGTAAGTGGAAGAAGATAAATGGTAGAGTCGTGGTAGGAATCATAATAATGTGACGAAATCTCCTAACACACTATTGCTGTTGGTTGTGATTATGCGCAATTACCACCCTAATTGCCTTCAATCGCTAATTAATCCTTTCTGTTGATTCCAATTAAGGTGTTCATTCAGCAAAACCAACTCGCACCGTTCCCTAATCAAGTGGGAATCGAGCTGAATGCGTTCGTGTTCAGCGCCTGCTTACAGATTACATGTGTCGCCTAGACAATGTGTTAATGATATATCAGTTGCATTTGCATCATACAATTGCAAAGGCCACTTACGATTGAGGAAGAAAACATTCAAAGTCTGATGTGGAAAAAAGTTGGCCAAACTAGAGGAACTGAAAAAACTTGAAATATGCTGGTGGTGATGATGATGATGATGCGAAGAGTCAATGGTTGAGGCTAGCTATTGAGCGGTTTGTATTTTTTGATTAGATGTTAACAATTTCTTGAGACGTAGAGAGATATATAATGAGTCCCTGCTTATTAGTTTACAATTTATCAATAGGGAACTTGTATGCAGCACGTGGGTGGCAGTCTAGGCGTTTGCTCAAAGTCGCATGCGGGCAAACTAACTGGTATCAGATAGTTTCAGTTAGCCAAACGGACTACCATTCGATATCTTTCATTCACGGAGAGAGAACAGGGAATGTCGCACACATCTAATTTCTGAAGTTTCGTCGGGTACTGGATGATTACTTACGCTGCTATTAGAATACCTCATTATCGATTTTCGGCTTTCACTGTGAGTAAAATGACAACATTACCAGAGTCTTTATTCTTTCAATGTCGTTACTTACTAAATGTCGGATTTTCAGGGCATATTGTAATAGATGAAAATGGAGGATCGATTTTTGTCTCTCACGAACCGACAAGGTCAGATAATCCAGTATGTGGCTTAGCAGCGTATACGGCTCCGGAACGATTTAAAAATTCGTCACTGCTCACTTGACGACATTTACTCACTTGGTGTGATTTCGCTTTCTACTGGTTACAGTGTTAAGTAGTATAGGATCTGGCGCAAAGACCCTAACCCTAACCCTAACCTTTTATCTTACTAATTTCACAAAATGAATTGAAACAATTATTCATAGTTATTATCCTCATTTACATAACTGATGCAACACTGTTTCCACGAGAAACAGATATGCAAAATTGTAATTTTAAAAAATGACCAGGATCAGCTCTTTTCTGCTTCGCCCGTTGACTGTCATTGGTAGAATAATTCAAGAGCGCATTTTATTGTTTGACTCATGATTCATTTAGTTGGATAACGGCTCACGATACCGTTTGGTCTTTCTCAAGTTACGTAATTGTTGACATATTTTTAGAGTCAATAATTATAATAATCCAATAAATCCACAGCACGAAGACCATATCTCCCAGTATAACGCACTTGCAGTGTCCGCAACAGCTTCACGGCCGGCTCTCTTCTTCGAGATGAGAATTATGGAAGTTAAGTTTACCAAGCTGGGCGAAAAAGAGAGAGCGTCACCACGTTCGAGAGAACGACGATAAATTCTGCTAATGAAGGGAATGCGATATCGATTGCAACGTCAACAATACCATGACTATTCCGCCAGTCACAAACAACCTTCAAATGGATAAGACGTTACCTACAATTCCAAAGACAATATTACATCACAGAGTAAACCTTAGCGCGAATCAATGAATTCGATTATCGAAGACTAAGTTGCTTGATAAACAGAGTGGTTTTATGACAAAGTTAAAGAGTGACGATACATTCAATCAACTTGGAAGTGTATGATTGGAACGGCCAAAGGCGCTTATTGGATGCCATGCTAGAAACGTTGGGCAATGACGTTAAAGGACTAAAACATGGCTTGGCTAACTCTACTGCCCACGATCTCCGTGGAGAAATGGAACAGGCCTTAGGAGAATTAGGAGCCCGTCAAGACCAATACGCAGGCCCTGTATTGAAATGAGAATTCCCCATGTTAGATTGATACGGGTCGTAATTGATAATCAAGAGATCTACGGAGGGATAAGACGGACCAGTGCGTTATATAATGTTTTGGTGGGAATAACTCGGTCCGTATGAAGCCCTTGCACCAGCCATTTGCAAGTTAGCAAGTATGGTTACATACCAAATGAGAGAATGAAGGATAAAGTAATGCTTTATCGGAATAAAAGCTCAGTCGAATAGAAGGATTGTATCTATACATAATAAACAGCTTACGTGCTCGTTATATTCTAAAGCCAAAGCATTCGCGGTATTCTTCCTCTATTTTTTTTTCACTTGAACCTTTGATAGAGCAACCCTTTTGTCGTTTAGAGTGTATCTGTTAGCTATTATATGATGCTTACGCGTAATCTACTTCCGGCATAGTTCAGAAATGTTGCTAGAAACATTTTGTACAAGCGTATAAATTACGCTTTCCACAAACATCGAACAATAGGGTTTTCGAGAGCAATAGATGGTCGGTTCTTTTCTCACCATTGGGTTGTTTCATATACACAGCATAACATCAAATAAAACGCCGAGCATCGATATATTACGGTTAACTGAACTGACAATTAGGAAAATGCAGATCCGGTTCATTTCGCCGACAATCATTCCAACAAAAAGCAATATATGAACAAATAAATCTATTAAATCCGAGTTACATGGCTAAAACTGTAACTGTGACGAAAGCGTAAGACAACCATTAGTTTATTATCAAGATGTTTGAAACTGTGCATATAACAGAATAAACATTCATAAGCAGCGTATACACTTTGCTCAAAGACAAGAGCTTAATAATGTTGTTATTGAAGGTAGTCATTCAGAATGAGAAGCTTGCCACGACATTTTAGATGACTCACCATACTCTTCAAGATATAATAACCAGGTCGCGACTCAGCAACGGGAAAGACCCCTCGAATGGAGAACGGTAATGTAGAGTAACGTATCTTACACATCCTGATGGCAAACATGTGTGCAGAAACTTTGATAATATTGACTTTATTGTTCCTACAGTCAATAGCTGTTTACGATAGACAATTGTTTAAACTTTTAGGCAACTTTAATACTTTTACCATGAGATGTGCTTTAATCGGGGGGAATGATTCGTTGATCGTAACTATTCGGAGCTTGTTTCCGCATGAACCCGTTTGAGATAATGTTATTGTAAATAAAATATATGTATTTTAATGAAAAAAAAAAACATGAACAATGAATAAATAACTACACTATCTATGGATTTTTATACATACTCAAGAGATACCATTTACAATTAAAGACGGATATTGTTAATTAGTTCCTGATTTTCAAGATACAGGTTTCTATTTTAGACACTTATTTGTTAGTAAAGTACGCCATTGCCCATTTCTGGTATAACAGGTACTCCGAGTTTCTCTTAAAATAAAAACATATTGACGTTGAGACCTGCTTCCATTCATTTTAAATACAACGTCAGAAATGGATATAAATGACGGTATAACTATTTTTTTTTCTATCGCTTCTTTATTCCTTTTTCGTTTATGGCTAGCACTCATCCTCTTCAGGATAGGTGTCTATTTATGATAGCATCAACAATGTTAAAGTTACGTATTGTAAGCATCGCGTCATTGAACATCGATAATGTATTGGGTGATCAAATGGTAAAGACCTCAGGTGCATGTCCTATTGTTAATGGCACATGCAATTGTAACCCAGCCACAGTAAACAGGGTTTAATTGTAACTTGTCGAAATATAATGCTTTTTTCGCCATTGAAATCACAACCATTTCGGCAGACAATGCAGCGAATGGAAACATGGCAACTGATTATTTGTTGATAGCCCCAAAAACCTTAGCGATTATCAATCAGAAATAACGTTCTATTGTCAATGCTAAACAATCAAATGACAAATTAAGCATAGCGTAGCTGTCAGTCTTCTCTGAATGGGTATGTTTAAGATGGCTTTAAGCTTTAATATTTCTCAATAGCCATTGTATAAAAAGACTCTTTACTTTTATTTGACCATAATGAAATTTACGGTAATTTATGGACTGAAGCCGCAGCTTGTACATGACATACGACAAAAACACTTATATATATGGGACCTTCTCCAACAGCAAATCTCACAAACACGCAAATTGCCACAAGCGAATAATTTTCCAACAACAACTCTCACAAATACACCTCTCACCAGCAATAAGACCTCTTGACTTTTACCAAATAACCAAAAAATGGCTCAATCTGCAATTGACATTTTTAACCGCGCCTCTCAGCTCCAAGCTACGGGAAATTTTGGTGAAGCGCTAAGAATATTACAAATTGCTGCCGACAATGGATATGCACCGGCGTTACAGCGTTTAGGCGATACATTCTCGTACGCTATTGGAGTCGAACAAAATTTTACAAAAGCGTTTGAATTTTACTACAGGGCTGCCTGTACTGGATTGGCTATATCTCAGTACAAAGTTGGATGGTCGTTTCAATTTGGCGTGGGAGTGCCCAGAGATTATAATAAAGCGATCGAGTTTTACTTTCTGGCTGCTGACCAGGAATACCCACTGGCACAATTCTGTCTCGCCTGGTGCTACGAACACGGTGTTGGTGTCGAAAAAAATCCACAGAAAGCCAAAGAATATTTCGAAAAATCAGCCCAAGGAGGGATGGATGAAGCTTTATACCGTGTCGGTGAGAATTGCGAGATCGACGAATATTCCGCGTTAGCCTATGAAAGAGCAGCTCAATTAGGACATCCGGATTCCCATTATAAATTGAGTGTATGTTATTATCACGGTATAGGTGTAGAGAAGGACGAAAGAAAGGCGTTTGAACTTTGCCGTTTGGCCGTAGAAATGGGAGTAACTGATGCACGCTGCTTGTTGGGTGCATTTTATCAAACTGGTGCAGGCACATCAACAAACCACTCCATTGCATTCAATTTATACCGCCAAGCGGCAGAGGACGGGGATACGAACGCATATTGTTATCTCGGTCATTGCTACCGGAACGGTATTGGAGTGGAGATGGACTACAGACAGGCATTTGAATGGTATAAAAAGTCTGCAGATCAAGGAAACTCGGATGGCCAGTATAATTTGGCAAATTGTTATAGATATAGTGTGGGAGTAAATGCGGACGTTTTGGCAATGATGGAGTTGTTAATAGCGGCAGCCAACAAAGGCCACAAAAGGGCGAGAGCAGATTTAGGTTGGGGTTGTTGAATAGTGCAGCAGTCATTAGTTTTTGTTTGCTTGTTTCTTGTTTGTTTTGTTTGTTTTTTTTTGCTTATTAAACCATTCTAATTCGTGGTCGAAAAACTTTAGTTTAATTTTTTAAGAACATACGATACGTAATGATATGTCTATATATTGTCATAACAGTCAATAAACTGTATTTGGGGTATATTTCGCTAATATAATTAATGTCAACTTTGCGTGTATATGCAGATAAACACGGTCGTTGATGACAACAAGAAAGACGCTGATTATGTAATGTGTAATATGTTAGCATTAGAGAGATATGAAGCTTATTACCAATTCAACAGTTGAATACATTTTTAAGGCAATTTTCGATCGAACAACTCCTTGTGCGAAAATTTTAAATGCTCACTATTCTCAGACATCCGAAAAATAGATTGAGTTGGACACAAACAGAATGTTTGTGAACACATGTCAGCACAGCATGGATTACATAACCGAAAGTTGGCTCTAGGGTGTGTAACTCGCACGATTATGTACCAGCCACGGGT
The DNA here is from genome assembly GCA_910592205.1 of Paraglomus occultum. Taxonomy (NCBI): domain Eukaryota; kingdom Fungi; phylum Glomeromycota; class Glomeromycetes; order Paraglomerales; family Paraglomeraceae; genus Paraglomus; species Paraglomus occultum. The sequence continues at coordinate 7,425 of CAJVPJ010000555.1, read as the reverse complement.
TGTCAGCTCTAGAACCACAATTATGATGATTGATAACGTGAATATACATACGTACACACATCAGCCGACTGTATATAACATGTGGTTATTTGCATGAAGACGATGTCGTCCGCTGTGAAGAATTCAGAGTACTTGCCTATTTTGCACTAATAAAGGAGTTACACGTGTTCAACCAGTCGCCAAACAAATATTCGGAGAACTCGCAAAGCGTCGTCGTTGATATACTCACACACGAGTGGAAAACTGAATGGTCTTGAGCTCAACGGTTTACATTTAAAACCCGGCGAGAAGTTCAGTTGACAGTCATAAAAACACATATACAAGACGTCCATGCTTGCATTACGATGGTTTCTAGTCGTATCAATTTAACACGCCGGAGATAAATTCTTTCTGTTTTTGTACTGATGGGAAGATAATGCAGTCTTTTATCTCTATAAAGTACCAATTATGTTGGTTTGATGTATCGCTACTTGACATAGTATCTTCCTTGGGGAAACTGTGTTACCAAGTATTTTGCAGTAGGCTGGGTTGAGCTCATTGTCTCTTTTCAACGTAAGGGCGATTAGATCCAAAATTGGATGCTTGAATGCAAGAGTAATGTTTAAATGGGGAGATATGTTCCATCATATTCATAAAATCTAAGCGCTCGCTTTGATTGGATATTTTAATTTGAAAATTCACATGGTCAATATACGCAGTAAACATTCATTCCCGACGCGCGCGTTGATGCCAATACCAGTGCGGTATCGGATATAATCGAAAATGACACGATTGCTTCTGTATTTTCTTTGTTGTTGGGCTAAATGGTATGCAAAGTAAATCTAGATTGTCGTTTGTTCGGTCAAAAGTGATATATTTGGATTGAATGGAAATAGAGATGAAAGTATGGAACGTTCTGGGAGCATATCACTTCCAGTTTTCAACATCAATAACAATCTGTTTTGTATTGAATGGTGTAATTATTATATACAGAAAAACACTTAAATACACAAGTTTCCCACCGAGGGGACGACATACCACACACGCATAAGACATGCCTACAACATTATACATATGAATATGCCCGCACGACTTATTACATACTACCGCACATACTACATATCCAAAGCGGTTATCACACGAATTTGAAGGACTGCCCAACCAGGAGATGCCGAGGCGCTATGTCGCTTATGAGCTTGTTATGAGACAGGCATTGACGAACGACGAGGGCTCAGGACGATATTTTCTCTTTGATTATGCTATAGTGAAGGCATTAACGTAATGCGAGACAGACTGGGCCGTACAATGTCATACAGCCGCTAGAAATTGAGTAATAAGGGCGCAATTTTATTTTCGTTATATGTATCGTAACGGGATTGAAGTAGAACAAGACATGCAAACAATCCTCGAGTTATATCACATGACAGCATCCCAAGGACACGTAGAACACAATAACAATCTTGGTCAATGCTATGAAAATGGACTCGGAACGAACAGACGCCGATGTATTTGTATAAATCAGCAGCGCTAGGACTTGCAACAGACGACGATGTATTTTATAAATCAGCAGCGCTAGGACTTGCAACAGATGCGCAATTTTGATTTTCATGAAAATTAAATCAATTAAGATGTATATGGTAATAGTAAGCAATTTATAAGGTAATATTAAGATGCATGTGGTAATAATAAGCGATTATGACAACATTCTTATGTGTGGTGCGATTTTATCAAATGTTATTACTTGCAAGCGAAGCGAGTATGAGATTACTATTAAATGTAGAAATAGGAAAATTTTGTATCACTTTGTTTTAAGGCATAAAACAATTTTGTGGTAGTTTGACGATAAAGACTTGTAGTTTGTTTGATCACCTATCAATAGATAGGTTCATGTGTATAACATTCCCGAATTGATGAATGTTACCAATAAAAAGAAAGATTTATCACTGGAATACTTTAACTAATCGCTTCTCAGAGGACTCTGGGCTAGTGAAGAACTTATCCGCGAAATATATAACACATTGTATCGTTGTTTGTTTAATTTCTACCGTTTGTTTAATTTCTCGCGTTGATTTAGCTTCTAACGTTGATGGCACTATGACGTCAAATGGTGTAATGATATATATTAACTGTCTGTTAGTCTAAGCTTGCGCGTTTCCGATCTAAATTACCTTCATACAAGTATTCAACGAATGTTCTATCTTAACGCCAAGTTAAAGTTAACTTTATACTGTTACACAAACCCGTGTTGTAAGAATCGCTTATCTTCGCATAGAAGATTGAGATTAAGTGAGTTGTATGGCAAACGGAGAAATTCGAAGTGATATAGACATTAAAGCCGTATTCTACTCTCTAAAAACTAGAAAATTATATAAAGATGTATACCAGAAGGTACGTCAAGATGTTGGAGGATAAATACTCTAAAACATGACGAACCAATCATTCATACTGAATTCGATCGATTATAGGGTGGTCAGAACTTTATAGGAATCGTCAGTCCTTACATGAAAACGGTAAGCAACACGAAGAGCTGATCCCACTGCCCTTTCGAATGAACTTAGTTACATCAGCATAATCTTTTCTCCGATGATGTTGCCCAATCCTTCGTATATCTATTATTTATTTCGATTATATGTCACGTTCCTGGTAATTTGTGGAAGGACCAACACCTTTTGATCGGCCAAGTATGTTAAGTAAACGTTGTTTCACTGTCAAAAAAAGATGAGTAGAAACCTGAAGCATCGCTAACACAATTACCATGCTTTTACTGATGGCTTTTATTACTAGTGATGAGCATTAGTGGTCGTCAAGTGCAGGCTGTATTATCCAATAGCTTCTGCCTCACGGTTGCTTACATTACTCCTGTCGATATCGAAGAAATCGCTTAAATGTAGTCTGACAGAGCAAATTTGTCATCTTTGAAGAAGGCGTGCGGAAAACAATGAATTGGGTCTTATGAATTCATTACCTATTGAGATAAATGCGATGATGAGATGTCAACTATACTGGATCGAATAACTTTGCATGTTCAACATTGACATTGGGCAGTCGCTTGGTAAGCAATGTAACCTTTACTGCTTGCTCATTGAGGAATAGATAATCGACCTCTACCAAACTGCATTCTTTTTCCTGGTTGAGTTAATTTCTAACTCGCGGATACACAGAGATGTGCACATTACTGAATAAGGCTAATTACCTTTTGTCTATATTTCATTATCTTGTTACAGTCTGAGAAACCACGAAAACAGTAGAATCATACGATATGCAAGAAATCGTTTCGCGGACGGATAATCTATTGTCCTGTATGCGTTAAAGCCTTTCTTATCTTTCCTTGTCGACGATTAAGGACGGACATATGCTGATTATTTTATTTCCTTCTCGTATTCAGAACATTGAAGCAATCGTAGACAAGGCACATGGTTTGGTACCTTCCATCGACGTCATGAACTTAATTTCACAAAATGCCACGTGCATTCCCCGCCTTCTTTCTTCTCCCAAGAGTAATACGATCGGAGGATTACAAAATTGCAATCTATATGTTTCAAGAAGAGACTTGGCTTGGCTGGAAAGTTACAGAGGTTCTGGTTTTTCATTGCAAGTACAATTGCAAAACGAACGAATTTTTTATTCGAATTTGTATTAATGTATCTATATCATGTAGCAGTCTCCTTTTATTATCAAGCCTCGCTTTGCGATCCACGTTAGAGATACCGCAGAGGAGCAGTTGACATTTTTGAACGCAAAAACTTCATAAGTGGCAAGATTGTTAGTAAAATGCACTCGCTTGTAGCAACAGATCGCGTCGTGGTAAGAGTTTTGTTTAGTATCGGAATAGAAAAAATATGTGTATGTTTACTAATCTCTAACAATACGAATCATCAAGAACCTTGTGAGAGAAGACTCTACATTCTGGGAAACTGCCGCAAATAGATATCAGAATCATTGTAACTGGACGTACTGGACCACGGAAGCATAACTCGAGAATGTCAATTATTGGAGCAGTGCGATAAAACTTTGAACACGTGTCTTTGAAAAATCTACTTGAAGAGGCGATTGGAAATGAAGATTAGAGATCATACGTATATGACGTTGCTGTGACTATAATAGTTGTTGCTTCACCAATAAGTGCGTAAATGATCAAGTACTAAGTTTACTCCCTTCAACAACCGATAACCAATGGTTGGGTGAACGAGAAGGTAGATAATCCATGTGAGTTGGAGGAGCAAAGGGAAACAGCGATAACGTTGTTGAGATGAAGACTGTATTTGGGGTCACGAATGTCACTGTATCTCTGGTCCATTCTTTAATCTACCAATCTGAGTTAAAGAAATTGAGTGAATAATTGTAACAGATATTAATACGCTTGTTAGGAGTAACTGGTATACGTGTCTGTTCTCATCAACCGGAATCTAGCTCACCTTGTCCATGGCAAATCCTTGTTAGGCTGCTTTTTGATCACTTCAGTGAACAACAGAATCATCAAGAGCACATCATATCCGCAATCCTGATCCTATAAAGTAGTGCTTGTACACCTCCTATTCAAACATTCTTCCGCTTTCTTCTCTTCCGTCCCCAGCTTAATAGGCTTGTCGATGATGGTGAAACTGGCTTCTTGATATTATCCGTCTCAGCAAAAGCGTCTTCTTCATCTTTGAACGATGCATCATTAAAAATACCGGATGCTAGCATTTCATCGGGGTTTGCCAGCTGACCATCATTCATTGCTACAACAAATGATGCACCAAAGACATAATACGTAACTAGAATACGCGTACGATTCTCCGTTTTCGCTTGCACGTGTCGTTTTGAGACTTTAAAATAGAGCAGCCCATTACATTTTCAGAGTATCATAATTTCTATTTTTGGGTAATCTCACTGTATGAAATAAACTAGCAATTGCAGATGTAACGAGAATCAATGACGGTGCGTTGTCCGATTTAACTTGACTTATACTAACGTAAAAAGTACAGTATAAACGTTATTATTATGTGATGTGTTATATTTAGTGACAGTCGGTGTAATTTGTACGGATGTACTACCGACCAAAAAATTGGACAATATTTACAGTTCTTTGTTTACATGCACAGTGTATACTTATTTGCCATTGACAACTTTTTAATCGTAGTTCTATTCACATTTATTCCGCGTTCCGGCATTCTACATTTATTCCAGTATTATATTATTATTATTATTGTTATTATTATTATTATTATGAAAAATTTTCATAAGTTGTGTCAAGGTGAGTAGTTTGCAATCCCTGTTTGCTGTTAATTTGTTTTTGTAAAATAATAACGAATGCACAACCATTTATAAACTTCTTATTAAATTTTAGTATTTATTAGCAGTTTGCCAAGTCAACAACTTATTAATTAAAAGAAAGCCATAAAATAGGACAATTATTACAAATAGCATAAAATTTATTGTAAAGTTGTAATCAATATACGTATGTCAGCAATCGGGCGCCACAATATGTGTACAAGTAAAATTTTTCTTCTTCTTGCCTATATGTCTAGCAGGAACAATGCTAATGCTAATCATTTGAGAAACGCAAGTACAAGAATGGGGCAAATATTTTCTGTGTAATTGCAAGTTTGCTAATGCAACCATGAATAATAGTAGATACATAATTGTTTATTTTTAACTGTCCAACTCTAGAGTCTCCGGAGACTTTTTCCAGGAAAGTGAATTAATAATATTATACCGTCTATACATTTGTCCCTGAGACTAATTTGTCTTGAATGGAGTTTATTATTTTTACGTAAGCTACCTGCAAAGTATTTGAGCAAATAATATTGGTACGTCTTTCTTATTTTTAGTTTTCTTGTACGTCTGTCCCAGTTCTGACTTGAATGACGGAATTAATAATCGGAAGATAAATTTTCCGATTTTCGAGCAGCTATCAAGTTGGTTATTATTGTTTAGTCAGATTTTGTCCCTTGCAGTAAAGTCGTTATTCTTACATAGTAATATTGAAAATTTAAAACTTCTTTAGATCTATTGTTGGCTCACTTCTCGCCTATCTAAAATTTCAAACGAGTATTCAAATGTTGTTTCTGTCTCACTTGATCTATACAATTCAGGAAAGTTTTCTCTTTCAAAAAGTAATGGGTTAGTGTGTCGGCAGAGATAGTGAACTCAAGTTGAGAAATGTTTCTGGATGCTTACCAGTGTTGTATCAGACGTCTACACTTTAAATTTTGCCTATATCAATGTCTGCATAATTACAAAAAAAAAATGACGGTCCGTAAAAATATTATTAAGTAAAATTTTGCAGAGTAAACAATTGCAAAAAGTTGGGTTGAAAGCATCCAGTTATGTTTAAAATATTGTTGCATAATATAATTTTCTTATGCTTCAATGGCGTTTAGAATTCGAATAAGTAAACTTGATAAAAAACGCAGGCTTTTTTTATACTAAAAAATTAATCTTCTGGTACTAATCAAAACTATTTACAATAACAAAAGCTAGCTCATTTACAATTTTCGTTAACAATTTAGAGCTACTCAATTTATATTTTGTACATGCATTAACCAAAACCGAGACGCGGCTTTTTTGCATAAATTTAAATGTCAAAACGCGTTGAAAAAATTCATTGACTTTTTATTTCAAGTACAATTTGTTATCATAAATAACATTAATTACCGCCAAGTGTTTAACTTATACGTAAAAACTTTGTGAAAATTGCATTTGATACGCACCGCCATTTGTATTCTTCGATTGGTTTTGAAAGCTTTACCGGAATAGATACAAGTATTGCCAGTAATATACAGTATATTGAGAAAATAAAAAACTGGCTTCAAGCACGTAATGTTATTTGGCACTGTTTTACATGCGGCAAGTTTTATGACAAATTTTTTTGAAAATTTAATCCACAGATACTTTGAAGTTACAAATTTAACAGTAATGTATCAATACAAGCTAAGTGGACAAGGATTGTTTTTTTTTAAAAACAACTTTCTCTTTGCGAATCTTCATTACATTAAAATCTGTGAGACACGTAAAGAAAGCTGCGTGTAAATTTTATTATTTGTTGTGTAAATCATAATTCCATTTTTTCATATAACATAACAAACTGTATTGCTCGACAAGCAACCGTTTATTAGACAACTTTCCTACTCTTATAAGACACTAACAATGCTGATCGAGTAAAACTATTTTTGTTCGGCAAACGTTTTGAATTACTGTAACATGATAGTTTATGTACATGCCAAGTTTGTTATTACTTATAAAGTTTCGACAATTTTTGATAGGCGATAGTTTAAATCGAAATGTTGTCAGTTTTTAACAATCACTAATAACAGAACCCTTTAATTTTATTAATACAAACATTATTACAAATGATTTCCTCAAAATCTCCATTACTGTTATCAAGTACAGTGCTGTGCAAAAGTAATGAGAATTACTAATTAGCTGACAGCTCAACAACTAACAGCTGGATTTATTTGAAAT
>CAJVPJ010000554.1:0-21956 GCA_910592205.1 Paraglomus occultum | reverse complement strand
ATATATCTAGTCGAACTTAGGCAATGGTTCAACAATCTTCTATTCAACCACCAAATATTTTGTTCCTTGTTCCCGATCAAGCCCTTTTTCGTTAAGCCCAGTTCCTCCCACCCTTGACTCACTGATGAAGCTCTGACAAAATAGTTAGATTTAATCGACTGCGAAAGAACTTTTTCTGCTAGGTCGACCCGGTTCAGCATTATAAAACGCTTATTGCCAATATAAAATTCAAAAACGTCGCCATAACGTTCGTGCATGGCAGCGTAGAATTTAGATGAATTCTTCATTTGAAGGAGGTTGCCGGCAATAGGAAGAGGGATAGGACCAGGAAGCGGGTTCTCACGGGTGATGTAAGAGACATAAAAGCTGATCACATATGACAAAATGAGGATGAGTAGGATGTGAAGAAGTGACGAAAAGATTGGTAACAAGGAGGTTAGTTGCGTATAAAGTGACATCTTGACTGGATAATGTAAAAGTGTGAGTGAGAATTGTCGATCCCTTGTCGATTGACGTAATTGGAATAGACTTTGATGCCGATCATTTAAAAAATTACTCGTACATACAAAGTATTGGCTTGGTCGGTAGCTTAAGAATTACTGAATGACATGCATTTTAATTTAATGTTTTATAATATTATTTCACAATAAACATTTTAGTACAAGAACCATAGCACTTTTATCACACTTCCTCTGTGTTCCTAGCTTTTAAATAAACTTTCAACTCCTTACAGGTGTTACTTATTATAAAGACATATTCTAACTCTTTATCTGGTTCACACAACTCAACCTCAAACTTTGAAAACAACAGGATAATAAAAGTCTTCATAAGTTTATCTGCTACAACTTTTCCTGGACACGCCCTCACCGTCCCACCAAAAGGTAGGAACGTTCTTGGTTTTATCTCATCGTCGCATTCGTCCAAAAATCTCTCAGGTCTGAATGTTTCCAGATCCTTCCAATGGGCCTTGTGTTTGTGAATGACTCCGATATTGGCACCGATCGCCGTACCAGCGCGCCATTTGTATCCGGCGACTTCATCATCTTTAGAAGCCAGTTGAATTACTAATGGAACGATAGTAAGTATGCGAGCAGCCTCTTTCATCACTGCGGTCGTGTATGGGAAAAGCGTGGAGAGAGAGTCGTAAGTGAGGATGCCGCCATCGGCGGCCAGTGTAGTATCGATTTCCGAGACGAGGCGAGATTTAACGGCTGGATGTTTGCAGATGTGGTAAATCGTAGAGCAGAGGGCGTTTGTCACCTAGTACATAGACAAAAGGGTAGTTAATACCAAAAGCATAATAATAATCGAATCGATTGAACAAAAAAGAAACGTTATTTAGCAGGGGTCAAACATCAGCATTACTTACTGTGCCAATTCCGCCAGAAAACACTTCAATGAGTATTTGAGCGATCTCACCCTCGTTCAAAGGTTCCTCAAACTCGCTCCCTTTAATTTTATTTGTGTCACTCTTTGTGTTGACAGTCAACATCAACGACAGCAAGTCCACCTTCAGCTCCTCGTCGTCGTCCATGTTCTCAATGAGTTGCTTTTTATTTCTTACAATTTGCTTTACCTCTTCCTCAAACAATGCCGCTTCCTTCTTCATTCGCGTTGCAATCTGCTTAAAGCCTGGAACATAATGTCTGAAAAATGACGGAGTTATGTAAAAGAATCTTCCAATCGAAGCTCTGTAGAGAAGCTTTGAGATAAATTCGGAATATGATTGGATAGACGATTGGGGAAGAGGTTTTTGAAGATGAGGCGGAAGGAGAGAATTGGCGTATGTAGGGATAGCATAAGTTTGCTCGCCAGTTGTTATTTTAACTTCCGTGTCCACAGTGATACAGTGCATCCATTTGGTGAATTCTAAAGGTGTGTTGCCACCGAGCTCTTTCCAATACTGTTCGGCCTCTGAAAATTGGTTGTGGGCGACATTAACAATTTCTTTGATGTATTTGGTAGACGTCAAGCAATTACTCAAAAAACGTCTGTTGAACGCCCAATTCTTGAATTTCTTATTTGAAAATATTCCCTTTTCTGTGAGACCTAGCTCCTTCCACCCCTGAGTTTCCGATGTAGCCCGAACAAAGTAGTTGGATTTAATTGATTGTTTAAGAACGTTGTCCTCTGCCAAATCAGCCCGATTAAGCATGATGATGCGCTCATTGCCAATGTAGAACTCAAAAACATCTCCGTGCTTTTTATGCATTGCGACCAGAAATTTGTACGAATCTGACATTTGGAGGACGTTGCCGACTATAGGAAGAGGGATGGGTCCGGGGAGAGGATTTTCTCGGTTGATGTAAGAGATGTAAAAGTTGATCACATATAGGAGAACAAAGGTGAGGAAAATATGAGGAAGATACGAGAAAACGTGAGCAGGTAATTGCGTATAGAATGACATTTTGTGGTGTGGTAAATAGTAGCCGTGACGTTAATAGTAAGGCGTTGATGCGTGTTTAAGTACTATGTGATCTGCACCACAAATATGGTCACTAGAATAGCACAATGAGTTTATACAACTTCGCCGGTACATTTACTTATACTGATATGGTAACTATTATTATTATTATAGTTCGGATTTAATTGCCGGAATTCCCGTTTTAATATGTGGGTTCCCACAGTTGAGTAGCACGATATAACGTCATCGGGTGTTCAAACAGTGACGCCTTTTTACTACGGATCATTGAGCTTTTGCAGGACTTATGCAATATATGCCCATACTAATACCTACATCGTCATTTCTTCATACAATGTCATTCTGGACAAGAATTCAGAGGACATAATAATATCTGTCTATTTGAAGGTGCCAAATGGCCGACAGTCCGCAGTCAATTCTGATTGTGTAATGTCACAAAATAGTTGGTGTAACATCTGATCTGGTTTTTTATATACTTGTATTTAGAAGACGATGACGATTTGCGAGACCCAATAGAGTCAATTACGAATAAATTACGATTACCGAAACGGAAAGAATGCGTATCAGATATGATTTGATGGGTTTAAAACTGTTTCCCTTCATATTCCCGACTGTTCTGGTCCAACATACTATCCCTGCGATTACACGCGAGCAAGGTAAAAGGCAGGCTTGCATACACTGATCATTAAACGAATCGACAGAATCAAATAGTCTAAATGCATGCAACACAAAGATTAACCAACAAGGCAGATGAACAACAATCTTCCCGTGATGATGCTGTTTATTGATGAGGTGAGTACCACCAAAAAGGATTACTACTTATCATTAACAACATTGACTACTTTAGCTGTTCTAAACCCATATATTACGACTCGCACATTTTTAGATTATGTAAACTTTCCCTCTCCCAAGTTCCCAGAGAATGTAACACATGATATATACAATATTTACCCTCGATTTCTTGCTTTTAAATACACCTTTAACTCCTCACACCGGTTATTTAATACATACTTGCGTTTCACCTCCTTATCCGGTTCACACAACTCAACCTCAAACCTTGAAAACAATAGAATGACAACAGTCTTGACCAACCTCTCAGCAAGCAGCTTACCCGGACACGACTTTACTGTTCCACCGAATGGCATAAACGCTCTTGGCTTTAATTCGTCCCTATGCTCGTCCAAAAATCTCTCAGGCCTAAATATCTCAGGATCCTTCCAATATGCTTTATGTCTATGTATGACACCATAGTTGAATGCGACTGCAGTACCCGCACTCCATTTGTATCCAGCGAATTCGTCATCTTTTGAGGCTACTTGAGCTCCCAGCGGAACTACAGTTATCATGCGAGCAGACTCTTTCATCACGGCGTTAGTGTATGGGAAGAGAGTGGTGACTGAATCGTAATCGAGATTGTTGTCCTGGGAGGAAATGGTCGCGTCGATTTCGGCGACAAGACGAGATTTGACGTCGGGATGTTTGCAGATGTTGTAGAATAGGAAGCAGAGTGTGCTCGTAGTCTACAGAAAGTGATTGGTTTAATTGTTAATTTTCTGAAACAGATCAATGTCGGCGACAAGGACGACAAAGGCCCCAACTCACCGTATCAAGTGCAGCAATAAACGCTTCAATGAGTATCTCGACAATTTCTTCCTCGGTAAAAGGCCTCTCAGCATTTTCCACTTTAAACTTATTGGTATCTCTTTCCGTGTTGATCGTCAACAACATTGTCAACAAATTGAGCTCCTGCGCCTCATCATTGTCCATATTCTCAATCATTTTCTTTTTCTCACGCACGATCTTTGCCACTTCGCTCTCGAGCCACTTAAGCCTCATTTTCAACCACTCGGCAATATGCCTGATGCCTGGGACGTAATGTCTAAGCAACGGTGGAACAAAGTAAAAGAATTGTCCGGTTGGAGGCCAGGCGAGCAGATACGACATGAATTTGGAATAATCTTCCAGAGATTGACGAGGTAAGGGTTTTTTGAGGTGAGGAGGAAGGACAGAGTTGTAGTATGAAGAGAGAGAGTAGGTCATTTGACCGGTGATCAATTTTATTTGCGTATCTACAATGAAACAATGCATCCATTCTGTGAATTCAAGCGGTTTACTGTCACCAAGCTCCTTCCAATACCCTTCGGCTTCTGAAAATATTTGCTGGATACTGCTGACACTCTCCTTAAGGTATTTTGTGGAACTCAGGCAATGACTCAACAATCTTTTGTTGAACAGCCAATCCGTAATCAAACGGTTTCCGATAATACCCCTATTCGTCCAACCCAACTCCTCCCATCCCTGACTCAACGCCGCATCTCTGAGAAAGTAGTTGTTGGATTTAATCGACTGCTTAAAGACGCCATTCTCTCCCAGATCAACTCGATTAAGCATGATGAGACGCCTGCTGCCGATATAGAATTCAAAGATGTCACCATATTGTTTATGCATGGCATTGAGAAATGTGTAAGCATCCGCCATTCTATGAAGATTACCGATAATAGGAAGAGGAGTCGGACCGGGAAGAGGGTTTTCTCGGTTGATGTACGTTATGTAAAAGTTGATTACATATAGAAGAATAAGTGTAAAAAGAAGGTGGGGTAGGTATGAAAGGCTTGTCGAAAATGGAGCGGCTAATTGCGTATAGAATGAGAATGTCATTGTCTGTGGTTATCATTATAAGAATAAGCGATGTGCTTGTTTAAGTATATTTTGTACTATATGCAATATTACAAATTTGGACATTAGAATCGTACCACATTAAGTATATTCGATTTGCATTCGATCCATCGATTGGCCTTCTCATCTTCCGGGTGACATATCCGTTTATTCCGAAATGCAAAACCACATGATGTCACTGTATTTTACTTTAATACCAAGTGGGCGGTTACTGCTTGCCTTTTCGGGAAGCCAATATAAGGGAATTGAGAGGCCCTAAATAACGAAGGTTAATATTATTAAATATTGGTAGATCGGTGATTAAACAACTATGTAAGTTTCTTTATTCAGAACGCATGACATCAACAACGCAACAAGTAAGCAAGCATGTCTTCTCAACCGAATTAATGGGATTAGGCTATCGGCTCTCAACAAAAGAATAATATGGGCGAAGAATTATACAAGTTTTTCTAACAAGCATAATGAAGCAAATAAAAACCTGCTCATTCGACAAACCTGCGACAGAATCCTAAGCAATATAATGACCGACCTAGAATGGATTTAACCCCGCGCCATGAGAAAGGACGGTCATTAAGCAAACTTTTCGTAAAAAACAAACTTTAGGAAGATCATCAATTATAGAGTCTGATGGGATGGGATTGGATGGAATGTCACTCTTCACACTCGAAACAAACATTGGCTCGTATGTAGCGATTTTTATGTTTGATGAGTACGAATAATTAAGGGAGCTAAAAACGAAAAGCTAGAGCGTGAGCCGAAGAGATTGATAAAGAGGTGGCAGCGATTTTATTGCGACTATAACAATAAATGAGCATTGAAGCTAAAAGTTGCCCATCAACGAAACGTAAACGGTAAAAATATGTCGATCCTGTATGCCCCGGAATCACATGATTCCTTTATCTCAGGATACGCAAACTTTGTTTTGGTGTCGCACTCGGCAACCCAAGTTTGCTACTCTTCGTTCTGAAGCTTAATGAGGTTGAATTCTTTGGTTTCCATTTGTTTTATGTGAAAAACAAATTCTTCCGCTCTTCAAGTTAATACAGCCATTACCTGATCGTTGTCCTGTAAGCGGTGCATGGTTCGATCTTGTAAGACGAATGCGCGAGCAGTCTCACTGCGATAACAGTTAGCAGAGTCATTTGTAACTTTCTACCCAATTTGGTATAATCCTTCTATCTGCTCAACAGGAAAAACAAAAGGGGGAAATCGTTGTATCGAAGAACATCGTTAATATGGGTTGCTGTCTAAGTAGACCGCAAGATGATGAAGAAGAAGAATCCGTCCGACGAGATGAAATAGATAATGCTGTTCCGAGAGGAGGTGAGACCTGTGGGCGATTCTAGCTTTGTTGTAAGACGAATTTGATTCAAAGTAGTGTTTACTTGTTTGAATGGCGTGGCGATGCGTTTTCTTGTAGACCATCAGTCAAACTAGTATCGGTTTTTGCTAGAGCTCATTAGATTTCCTGCTATGTCTCTTGGCGATAGACTGGTGAAGCATGTCTTTGCAATAGATCTATCGGATGTGATGCATCACATCAGCATTGCGTTTTCACTCGGCGCCTAGCTATAGTTGATATCACTCATTTATTTCTGTTTTGTATTTACATTTTTCGTCCATAGGTAATAAACCATTCACAAAGAAAGGCTTGACATGGGAGGCGGATTCTTCGATAACCATACGTCAACTGAAAAACCAACGCGATGCATTTTGGGACACTGCACCAAGTTATGAGGTATATAGTGATCGCTGGCAATCGTAGCGAAATTCATGTTATCTTGACACAGATTATTGTCGTTCATTGACGATGATCGAGTACGATTTTAACTAACTTGTGATTTAAATTATAGGGCCGATTGGAAATCTGGCAAGCGCTACGCTATGCATGCGAATCTGAGGATTTGGTTTTTGCTCAAGCGATTTTGGACTCTGTCAACGTTACCATTCCGACTGGGAATCTTGCAAATGGTTGTTACGATGAACTTGGTAATCGATATGTCATTCCCGTATACTGTATAGTAGATCCGATAAATCTGACAAAGGATGAAGATGACGAAGGCTCATCAACCAGCAGCGATGATATGGATGTCAAGTTACTAAGTGACCAGCAAGCCACAACGTCTGCGCCACAACATACCGTCAAGATAAGGCTTTCTAATACCGCAAGGGACATTGATATTGGTGTGAATCTGAAAACTGACACAATTGCAATGCTCAGACGTAAGATATGTTTGCATGAAAACTTGGATTTCAAAACTACGCATGTGCGCATCCTCTTTCTTGGTCGAGTTCTTGAAGATAAGACTAGGGTGGCGGATGTCAAAGTTGAGGAGGGACAAGTGTTTCAAGCATTGATTACCGAGAGAATATTGGGAGACGGATCTGATAATGTATTGCTAATATGAATCGATCTGTATATTTGAAAAAGAGTTATACAAGTCAATTCAGAAAGCATTTGACAAATCGGTCATTTGGAAAACCCCCCATATGATTTAACAAGTTAATGAAATAATCTGCTAGTATATTGAAATTGTTATATGCTATTTATTATTAGTGTAGATAAACGGTGTCAAACTTAATAACCTGTTCTTGTAAACTATTTGATATGGTGAAATTTGAACACATGTTCATATATACGCACAATTAATTAGTTTTAACGTTGTTACTCAAATAGTGAATTAACTCCGTATTGACGTATGTTACTACCTATAAAGAAGATACAAATACCATCTGTAAACCATTTGTTCGATTGATATTCGTCAACATACGACGTTGTGAGTTATATTTAAAATCTGAGGAAGTTATTGTTACATAGGACGAGTGTCATGTATGGGCCCAACGGCCCATACAACACACGTAACTTTAACATTAATATTAGTCTTGTCGCACGCTCAAAGGCACAAGCGAATGCCAAAAAAAAAAAAAAATACCGATGCAAAAGAACAATCCTATTGATTTGCGGGGAACGATTAGTTATAACGACATATGCATGTTCTCCCCGTTTTGAAATTTAGAGTTATAGTCTAACCAAAAATAAAATTAAGTTGTAAATAAGTAATAATAGAAAATACATGACTGAACTTCGTAAGTAAAATGTTGTTTATTTTTCCCATACACATATTTGCTTGTAATAAGTTGTCGCGCAACACGCAATGTTGAGTTTGATACGCAATTATTGCAATAAAGGTTCAAAGATTAACAGAAACTGGGATGGGGTACAAAGAGTGTCGATTTCAATAAATAATTGCTAAGCAATAGCTCGATGGCAAGGAACTGCTTCCGAATCAAAAGAATTAAATCTTAAAACTTTTCCGTAAGACACTTCTAATAATAACTTCGAAACAGTTACAAAACGTTCCATTCTACGAAGACAGCTTGTCTAACATATAATTAGTATGTGATCATTCAATTTAGTGTTCAGTGAGGGGCATAATTTTAATTAATAATAAAGTCACGAACGCGTAATGATAAACAATAGCATACAAAATAATATAATAAAACGCGGGCGTTCGCTTATAAATAATATTCACATTAGAATTGGTATACGGCGTATTTTCCATCAGAACAACATTGCTCATAACCAATCATCTTTACGCCAGTAGGAAATGTTTCAATTTTCAAGTTACGTTCTATAGAGTTTAACTTTTCTTCCGAATATAAACAGACCCAATAAAAACGTACTCCAGCCTAAAATAGAGTTGAAGTTAGAATAATTGAATACGTTTTGCATTAGTCAGCGAATAGTAAACCATACTTACTGCATAATAACCAGTATAAGTACTGTTTTTAAATTCCATAATAACATCATCTTCAGACAAAACGTTAACCGCGCATGGTAAAATGTATTCAGCACTGCTGCCATTAAATTGGACGTCCATCGTGTATTGTATTTCTTCAGTCGATGTTTTTACTGTCGTCTACAAAATCAGAATATTTATTATTATACTTATTATCACAATCAACAATATTATCTTAATACTTACTTCAATTGTAATCGATGTCTTCCAATAATTCCTCAACAAAATGCCGAGTTTGTATTTATGTGGAGGTACTTTGAATATTGGTATTGTTACCTAATATAGAATTGTTTATTAGTTAATATTCACAACGTATACAAACGTTGATAAATAATAATGATTATACACTTACTTTATTATTTGCATAAAGGCACAAACATCCATAATAATAGGAACTATTAAATGATAGATGTTAGTAGTGATACAGCATAATAACAATTACTATAAATTACTTACTAGTCACATTTATTGATATCATCAACATGACTTTCATATTTGAAATGTGCTTTCAAATGACCTAATAATAATAGTAATTAGTATGCATAATAATATATAATTATGTAATCATTGCATTGCCAACCCCTTACTTTTGTGCATGTAATAAACTTTTTCAAAAAACACGTTTATACGCGTATGATAAAAATGCCAAGTATTGTTATACATCTTATACCAACTAGCAGCTGTGTCATACCATCTGGAGTAATCATCTGTTCCATACTGATGGTTACACAGTGATTGCCATCGACTGGCATTGTTCAAATAAAGCATTGCTTCATGAGGGCAACTATCCACAAGAACCTTAAACCATTCTACATCAAAGTGCTCAAGCTTGTTTACATATTCATTAATGACATTGAATGCCTTTTCTTGCATATTTATATTTCGATGTTTAATATGCTGAATATCTCGTCCAACTCCTTTCTTATTCCCCAACCCTACATGTGCCATTAAGCTTAAGTACCAAGCATCATCATATATCTTGTTTACTTCAATTGCTGTCTCAATATCAAACAGTGCTTTTCCAAAATTCTTCATTTCTATCTTTATCATTGCTCCATTACACAGTGCTTGATAATTTGTGAAATCAACTAGTAATATTTGTGCATAGATATTTATAGCCTTTTCCAACTCATTATTTTCATATGCAGCTTTAGCTTTTTGAAGTAACTTATCAATATTGGGTGCTGTTAATGATTTCCAAATTGAAACCAATGTAGACTCAGAATCATATTTTCTCCTGCTCTTTCTTTTTTGCTTTTTCAGATCACCCTCATCAAATATATTTGAATTTGCATTAGTGCTGCTGCCAATACTAATATCAATGTTTTGATGACCAGTATCTAAGTCTGCAATATAATGTTGAACATTATTGAATATGGTCTGTTGTGGCAAATGATACACTTTATCTTTTCTAATTTCACTTCTGCAATAAGGGCACTTTAGGTTGGTTAATGATAAAAGGGCCTTTGAGCTAATAATATGTTGACAATTAAGCTGATAAAAGTCACCAACTGCTTCACAAAGAATATCACATGTCAGATCTTCTGCAACATAGTTGATTGGTGTCTTCTCAGCACATTTTCCTTTTCCTTTTCCTTTTCCTTTTACTTTGTCTTGTTGCACCACCTTTTGAGCACTTGTTATTGTTGTTATTTGGTTTGGTGAGTACTCTAAAATCATTTTTGATTCAACTTCCAATTTCTCTTTCAAGTAATAGTACATGCTAACCAATCTTGGTATATACTTCTCATCACAGCTAGAAATATCATCAGGTGTTGTAACAAACAATTCACCATTTTTGAGTTCAAGCCTCAATAACACTTCAATGGATTTGAATTGAATAAATTTAACAGCTGCATTATTTAATGAATCTAATGCTATGTAATAACAAATAGCTTGGGTAGTTGTAGAAAATGTGTTATCTACAAGTTGCTCAATAATATCCAAGATGCCAAACCAGAGTTCATCACTAACATCTTGATTCTCTGCTGCATCTTCAGCATAACATAAACTGGTATGATACCAGAGATATTCAAGAAGCACTCTTTCTTTAAAGTTTACTGAAATGGCAGACTCTTGTTCACACCACTTATTAAGACAATCTTGTAATACAATAAGCCTTCTCCAGGTTGTATACCAAGGCTTTCCTGATGGTTCAACATAAAAGGCTTCTGTGAAATACTTCCAGGATCTCTCTATATCAAAATCACCAAGAGGGACCTCAACTCCTGCAAGTAATTTAATCCCAACTTTAGCCAGCCCAGGAACAGCAACAAGTAAACCCTTTAATGCTGCAATGGCTCTATCAATATTTGTCTGATACTGGTTTCTATCATCACAAACAGCATTTAGTGTATTCTTGATGAGTTTGAGAAGATATCTACTATTGTAATTACATTTAAAGCTTTCAGCAGTTTTGTCTGATTCATTGAATTCCGCGTAAATAGGTTTCCAGGTTTCACCTCCATGGTGTACGATTCTTGAATATGCTTTCTTGTACCTGGAAGTCGCTTGTTTAACACTATCAATAAAAAGACGTGTGAATTTGCACTTATTTTGACACATCTGTTCCAATATTTTTATCATAATTCGTAGCTGCCATTCCAGTTTAATAACTGTTTCTCCTGAAAACACTTCATCAAGCTCTTGAGAACATAAACTCTTCATAACTGTAATTAACACTTCTACTGACACAGAACTTCCTTTATGTTCGAGAATATATCCGAGTGCATAAATATTCTCTGCATATTGAATGTCTGTAAACAATCCTTTTATCTGTGCATTTGCTGACATAAGACCCTGTTCCATTAACTGAAGTATAATTTTAGGAAAACTGCTTTGGTTCTCAGTGTTGTTTGCCATTGAATTGATGTGGAAGCTGATATCGAGGGAAGCACTGTGAGCGCTTGCTATGATAAAGATGCTGCAAGTCGTTGAACAAAACTTCAAAGTAACACGATGTTTACTTCCTATTACTATTGGCTGTGTTATTTGCATAGTGTGACAAACATTACCGCAAAAGCCTTCCGACATAGAAAGTGAAGGGAGAATTCGAGTTTCATTTCTATTTTAAAACATTTGAATTGTCTAAATGACATTTCAAACAAAGTTTTTTTCACAATATTCAGCTAAATTTGCGGATTATGTTAAAGACGGATGGGTCATGCATAGTAATAGTAATGGTAAGGGCAGATTGGCCTCGGGTTTTTTGAGCATAATAATCATCTTTTGACAATTTTTATTTGAATGCGGAAAACAAATGACACACTAAGAATAATTCGTATTTTGTTCCCAATAGATCTAATAGTGTTCCGATTCTGATATCTACCTAACTATAAATCTGATACCGAGGATGAAATATTGTACTCCATTCCGAAAAGGAACGCCACACTCAAAATTTGGGGTTATCATTATTACGGCACGTATCAAAATTTCTTAAGCATAATCCTAGTAATGACATCACCTCACGATCTTGGTGTCGCCTCGACATTCTTACACCCATGTCATTACAGTTAATCTTCTTACGAAGTATTTATGATACTGTTCGTTGTTATTTTATCCCTTAATCAGCGTTTACAGTGGTCGTTATGATCAATAATGATAGTACGGAAAGTTTAATTGACCGAGTACTCCGAGTAACTACTACGCCTTTCATTTTGATGCACATGGCTTTCTTTATTGGCTAACAAGATAACAAAAAAGTAATAGTCTCCCGCTTTATAATAACCATTCCCAGACATAATATTGCTGATCAAAGAAATCGGATATTAAAACCGTTGGCCGAGTTTCTTCTATTTTTTTTTTTTCAATAGAAAAAATGTCCATCTACGCACAATTAACCACACTTATCCCACAAACTATCCTCTTGCTTCCTCTTCTCCTTCTCACTATTATCTTGCTCCATGTGATCCACTTTTACATATCCTACATTACCCGTGAAAACCCTCTTCCGGGTCCTATTCCACTTCCACTTGTTGGCAACCTCCACCAAATGTCAGACACATACAGATTTTTCAATAAATGTTACGAACAATATGGTGACATTTTTGAATACTACATTGGCAACAGACGAGCCATCATGCTTAATCGAGTTGATATGGCAGAAAACATTCTGACGCAATCGACCAAATCCAAATACTTTCTCAGGCTCGTAGCATCGAATCAGGGATGGGAAGAATTGGGTTTTACGGAGAGGGGTTTGGTTGGAAACAAAGTAATGAAAAATTGGTCATTGAACCGAAGGATGTTGAATTTTTGCTTGACTTCAACGAAATACATTAAAGAAATGGTAAATGTTGCGCAAGAGCGATTTTCAGAAGCAGAAGGGTATTGGGCCGAACTTGGCGATGGTACGCCTTTGGAATTCACCAAGTGGATGCATGGCATTTCCGTAGATACGCAAATAAGGACTCTGACTGGTCAAATGACATATGCTCTTTCCGCATACCGCAATTCTCTTCTTGCGGAACATCAGCAACAATCTCTTCCTGACTCGGCTATCAACTCCTATTCCAAGTTTATCAATCATCTTTGCGCCATATCTCGAATCGGACAATTTTTCTATCTCATACCTTGGTATTTTAGGCACTATGCCCCGGGCATCAGGGGAACTGCGGAACGGATGAAGAAGGAAGCCATGTGGCTTCAAGAGGAAGTGAGGAAGATTGTGCAAGAAAGAAAGAAGGAGATTGAGAATTTAAAGGAGGGAGAAGAATTGAGAGCGGATTTATTGTCGTTGATGTTGACTATAAATACACAAAAGGATTTGAATGTGGTTAAGACGGGTGAATTCGAGAGGCCGCTAAACGAAGACGAAATCATTCAGTTACTCATTGAAGCATTTTCCGCTGGTGTTGATTCGGTATGCTGATTGAACAGAGACTGTGTCTTGCATGTCCAAAGCACAATCTGAAGAATTCGGATAGTTTTCGTCTGACTCGACTTTTTTTTTTTTTAAACCTTAGATAACGAACGCCCTCTGCTTTGCCATCTATCACATTTGTAAACACCCAGCTGCCAAATCTCGCCTGATTGCGGAAATCGATGCCGCCCTCCCGTCCGACACCGACATACTTTCTTATGAATCTCTAAGTGGATCCTTCCCATATACCACGGCAGTGATGAAAGAGTCGTCCCGTTTGCTCACCGTCGCTCCAATAATAGCTCAAGTATCCTCAGAAGACGACGAGCTTGCGGGGTACAGATGGCGTGCTGGTATAACGGTTGGTGTCAATCACGGAATTATTCACCGACACAAAGCATACTGGAAGGATCCTGAGGCTTTCAAACCCGAGAGATTCTTGGACGAATGTGAGGATAAAGTAAAGCCAAAGACATTTCTGCCTTTTGGTGGAACACTGAGAATTTGTCCGGGCAGGTTTGTGGCCGACAGGCTAATCAAAACATTTTTGATCATGTTGTTTCGAAAGTATGAAGTTGAATTGTGTGAACCAGACAAGGAGGTTGAGTATTATTATGCGATGACAAACAAGTGTAAGGGTTTGAAGGTTTATTTGAAGAATAGAAACAAGGAGCATATGACGGTGGCGTAGATAGACAAGTAGGTAAAAGTAGAATGGTCATTTGGTGTTAGTTATGTGAACGACCTTTTCATAAGTGCAACGGATGCATACCACCAAGCCTTTGTTTTTACATTAGACGTGGAACGATTGTAGTTAAATTCCAACTTTTTGAATTTTTACTTGTACAATATGAATCGTGACATCATTAATGCCTTTTTTTCTTATTAAATAAGTATGTTATAAACAAATTTATGCAAGAAATTTTTGAAACGTGAAAATATGTCTTTGATGCTCACCAAAGTCCTAAGTGAATGCAGAACGAGATGACGTTAATTCTTTGTGAATCATAATTATTCGATATCAAAAAGTCAACCCAATTGTCAACAGCAACCTTATCCCTCTTTGTTCTCTCTCACCACCACTGTAATTCCAGTATAACCTACTGCATGCTTGGCGGCAGATTGCACCTGCCAGTCCTAGCACACCAAAGCGGTTGTAATGGCTCGGCCCTAATACCCCTGCCAACCATCCGGAATCGCATGTCATGCAACCGAGGGAGAGCTGTCTGTACGCTTCTTGGATTGCCATGCTCGTCGGTAGCACCAGACCAGAGAATCTCAGCGGCTGCAGAAGAACGCGGCCAGAGAAGAGATTCAAAGTTTGTAGTATCGGCTTGTTCGGACCAGAGCAACACCTCACCTAGTAAAAAAAAAAGATAGAATATGAGTAGGTTGGAGAGTCTGCTGTAGATGGTAGTCGCAAACTGAGATGACTTACCCCCTAAAATATACTTGATTTCCTCTCCGCTGAGACCTTGAACTGGGTTATAAGAATACATCTTTTGCCACGTTTTGAATGGATCGCACCTACATATATTAGAAGAAATCGTTTCTAACAAAACTCGACGCGGCTTTGTCCATAATCAGTTTTTTAGATTGACAATCGCATCAACTTACCAGCTATTCCCATTTACCCAATCACCAACCCAAGCTCCATGTCCGCAGTCCAAATACCAATAATCAGCCGGTCCTACAATCACTCTATAATTCATATCGACTACTTGCTTCACTCGGTCACTGCTTGTCCACACTTGGATCACAACATCTTCTGCCAGACCCATTCTCTGATTCAACAGTATCTCCTCCCAAGTTATGGGTGTTTTTCCTGAACCCCTAACTGCATCGTATTCAACGTTGAGAAATGTTTGTAATACCATTGAGATAGATGTTCCGGGATTAGACGAGAGATATTCGCGAATCGAATCTGTAGATTCCCAGCAGTGAGTGTTCACCTCGTCACCGCCGGTATGCCAAAACTTGTCTGGGAACCAGGAAGAAAGCTCCGTTATTAATTGCCGGACAAAATCGTAAGTCTTTGGGAGAATCGGATTTAGCTGGCCGGATGGTGGTTCTGCAGCGTACTTTTTGGGAGTGTAGATCAGTTAGTAAACAAGACAAGACCAAAGATTTGGATAATTACATTTTAGGATCATTGCGTTGTAAATCACGTCTGACTCACCCAATTCCAATTCGGTTGTTGATCCAAGCATGTCATTCTTTCCGGAAAAAATTAACATTAATAAGCAACGAGAAAAAAAATGAAATGACATCAACACAAAAAAGGGTATTCTTACATCTCGGGGTGACTCAATGAAATAGGATACGTATGACCTGGCATATCGAATTCTGGTATTACACGTATTCCTCTCTGATATACGTAAATACACATATCATTAATAGTAATAAATTTACTCAATAAAACATTGGTATTCGCTTACCATTCTGGCATATTCGACAATGGTCTCAATCTCTCTTTTGCTATACACCATGTCATTCGGATCATATGCGCCCTTTTCACTCAACTCTGGGAAGACTTCACTCTTTACTGGCCAACTATGTTGATCGACAATATGCCAATGAAAGACATTCATCTTGTTCCAACTCATCACATCTAATGTGCGTAATATATCAGTCTCGGGATAAAAGTTACGAGAAGTATCAAGGAGGAGGCCGCGATGATGGAAACGTGGTCGATCGGTTATGTGGTGAGGTGCGTCAGGGAGAACAAGATCGGCAGAGGAAGGAGGAGAATAGAGGAGAAGAGAGAAAGTAGTTAAACCGTGCAAAAGTCCATAGACAGTCTTTGCTTTGAGGTGACATGTTATGGGCTGGTCTTCTACGGGTATGATCAATTCATATGATTCATCGGTATCAGGACCCAATTCAACGTCGTCAGATTCTATTTCAACATACATCCTTTCCACAGTCTTTGCATTTCGTTCTGGTATCGGAATGAGCTTATTAGGAGGTGTGTACTTTTCTTCTTTCATAAATTGTAATAATCTCTGCGTGGCGCTGTGAATGATCTTGTGTAGTTCAGCGCTGGACGACACGATATTGTCCGAGTAACGGAAAGAAAGGGTGGAATAGACCCTGAGGACTTCATCGCCCTTAGACCAAGAAGCAGGTATTGGCCAGAGGGCAGTCGTTGTTGAGGAGAAGAATAAAAGAAAGAGGAAAAGATAGAATCGAAAAGACATTGTAAGAGGAAAAAGTTGTACAGTAGTGGAGGCAGTATGTGAATATGTGGATGACACGAGTATCACAACACGCACAATTAAAGAAATTGTGCTTGTAATACTAAAAAGAATTAGCGTGTAAATTGACACTATTATATAATCGATGAGTTGCAACGGGGGTGAGAAATACTCACGACGCCACTAAAACTTGTTGTGCAATTGATAAATATAAACTCATAACCTTATTTTGCGGCTATACCTGATTATTAATGTGTTCCTAATAAAGCTAAGAACTATAAATAATTCAATGTGTGTTTATCTGCAAGTTGCACGAATGACTGTCATTTTTGTTGTTTAGTAAAATTAAAAGTTGACCCGCGTAAATAAAAGAATTTTGTTAAAGTTTTAATTATATGCCACAAACTATATGCGTCGATGTCAATTGGAGTTCATCATATTCAAACACACGCCATGCCCTCTGCATAAATAATCTTGGTATTTCAATATTACAAGTAAAAAATTTTTTTATTACTATAATCCGATATGGCCAGCCCGTGAGAATTCTAACATGGCCTGGGCCCAATTTCTGACGCAGATCAGTGTGATGAGACGGACTATCTAATATGAGATGTTTGGCACATAACTTTTATTCGCCGCAAGTCACATGCTGCCTCCCGAGACAACCCTCCATCCTGTGCTTTAATCCTGCATTCAGACATTGGTATATGATAGCCTCTCAATATCTGTTCGGGAAAGACACTTCAGTTTGTTTTCGAACTAAAGATTTAGTGAGGAATGAGGTGGATATGTGAATGAACTAGACTTTGAAAGCGCCAACTGCCATTGGTAATAATCTTTGAGAATACTCGAAGTAACAGAAATAGTTCATGGCTCCCATTATCATGTTTGATTGATTTCGTCTGCCGGCTAGGTGAAGCTCAATAATCTCTTTTCTGTTTCCAATCACAAATAATAAATCACAATAAATTCTCCTGAATAAGCTCATATTCAGCGGGATTTATGATGTATTTGATAAATTTACGTAACAAAACCCTACTCGATCTTCCTATTTCCCTTTTACCGTCGCAACCTACTCTTTCTCCTCATTCTGCCCAATCTCAAAACGGTCTGAAACATACGTTCTACTTTTAAAATTATGGATCTTTTTCAGTTTCAGACCCGAGTTTTTAATAGAGCAGCATGGCAATGAACTAAGAGTTATATGTCCTAATCCTTTACACAATCTTCTCTATGTCAACCCTTAGAGTTATTATTATAACTGGTTCACATTGACTAGCGCTAGGTGCGTTGATGGTATTTATCGATAACA
The DNA here is from genome assembly GCA_910592205.1 of Paraglomus occultum. Lineage (NCBI taxonomy): Eukaryota > Fungi > Glomeromycota > Glomeromycetes > Paraglomerales > Paraglomeraceae > Paraglomus > Paraglomus occultum. The sequence goes on along the minus strand of CAJVPJ010000554.1, from coordinate 3,688 downwards.
TTAGCAATAATGAAAGTTGACCATAATCGTTCGCCGAAAATGACAATACAAACTCCGCATCAAGCGATAGAAATAGTGCCAGAGAATAAAGCAGTAGGATAATAAGCCGTATTTTTTACGCAAAATTTGACCTTATGCGTAATTAATATACGGTATAACATCCATAGGAAAAAGCGCCAGATATTTTGGAACGCGCGCAGGCTTGAACGAGTTCGCTTGGCTGGATCACATCTTCATCAGCCGTGTGCTTGTAAACCTCCTTCCTCTATCACCTGGCTGGATCAAGAAAACGGTTCTGTTGTGTCGCAATCGTCGTTCATCCATATGGAAGCCGTAGCCCTTCATTGCCGTCGTCTGATCTGCCCTAACCAAGATTATAATAATCGTATTAGGCTTAAAAGCAATAATGTCGAAAATGTAATGTTGAAAATGGATGATGTAAATGATGAAAATAATGAATATACGAGTATAAATATAGTGTCAGCGACTTGTGATTAAATCTACCTTATCTCAACAGAAACGATATTCGTAGTTGACAGATATAATACATCAGCATCCTTCCTTACTCGTCAGCCCTGGCGACATTACCCTGAAATACATTGACGTTGATGCATTGCTACTTTAGTTCGCGGATCAAGAACAATAGAGCCAGAATTCATCACAAACTATAGTGATCATAAAATGTCTAAACCACGCCAACGTCGTCCAATACTTGACTCACATTACAGCCTCACGTTTTGTGTCAAGTTGCAGTATAACTACCTCTCCCGTGCCCAAATGGTTCTGCAAACATTAATACGTCATGAGAGGATCGAGAAACGTCTGTTGGCCTTTACGGAGAATTCGACTAAACAATTATGGACAAGCGCTACGCTAAAGTATGCGAACACAGAATTGGATAAGGAGGGAGGTTAGTACTGGTGTTTCAAGTAATTCGGTCAAGCCAATACTTGAAAACAAAAACGTACTATGAGAATTCCACGTAGCTATGTCGTCTAACAGGACAGGTCGTCCGCTACGGAGAATTTGAATGTTAAAGTATTACACAAATGTCACCCCAAACGTAACACAGGCGGATTTTTGTCCAATAGGAATATAACAGTCATCGAAGTTGAAGTGACATCTCTGCACAATGGCATATGAGGTATGGGAAAGCAACCATAAGCTAAAACATTCTATCTGCTTATCTATTAACTATTACATTTACCTTGTAGAAAACCGAAAACTCGATCCCTACTTCGATGAGTTCTACATCAACAACCAACTTTGTATCAGGCGTTTGGCCAACTACAACAGCAAGTTCCTCGATGACATCGCCTACATCAGCGCCAAGCGGCAGTGCAAACGCAGGCCGTTTCCCACAAGTTATACTTGAATTAATGGAACAAGGGCTTTTGTCACCGGATGCGCAGATAGAGAGATTGATAACAAACTTGAAATATCCCCAGAATATTTACGCACTCAAATACATTCTCGAACATAGAGGAGATTCTGTGTCAGTAGAGATGCTAGATTCTGCATTGAAGAGTCTATGTTCTCAAGAATTTGATAATGTGTTTTCAAGAGAATCAACTATCAAATTGGAATGGCGATTACGTATTACCACTACTATTCTGGAACGGATGTGTCGGAACGAGTGTCAATTTACATGTCAATTTCTTGATGATGTTAGACAAGCTACTTCTATGTATAAGAATGTACATTCAAAGATTATGCAGCATGGGGGAGAAACTTGGAAACCCAAGTATGCAGGATCTAATGAATCAGACAAAACCACCAAAGGCTTTAAATACAATTATGATTGCCAATATCTTCTCAAAATCATTAAGAATACATTAAACGCTGTTGTTGATGAGAAAAACCAGTACCAATCAATCATTGATCGAGCCATTGCAGCATTAAAGGGTTTACTTGTTGCTGTTCCTGGACTAGCTAAAGTCGGGATTAAATCTTACATGGGAATTGAAGTTCCTCTTGGTGACTTTGACTTGGAGAGATCATGGAAATACCTAGCAGAGGCCTTTCACATTGAATCATCAGGCAAACCATGGTATGTAACCTGGAGACAACTTATTATGTTACAAGATTGTCTTGACAAATGGTGTGAGCAAGAGTCTGCCATTTCAGTTAGCTTTAAAGAAAGAGTGCTTCTTGAGTATCTCTGGTATCATATTAGTTTATGCTATGCTGAGAATGCAGCAGAGAATCAAGATGTTAGTGATGAGCTCTGGTTTGGTATTTTAGATATTATCCAACAACTTGTACAGAAAACCTTTTCTCCAACTACTCAAGCTATTTGTTATTACATAGTACTAGACTCTTTGAATAATGCTGTCACTGAATCTATTCAATTCAAATCTATTGAAGTGTTACTGAGTCTTGAAGTCAAAAACAGTGAATTGTTTGTTACAACACCTGATGATATTTCTGGTTGTGATGAGAAATGCATACCAAGATTGGTTAGTATATACTATTACCTGAAAGAGAAATTAAAAGTTGAATCAAAAATGATTTTACAGTACTCACCAAACCAAATAGTGGAAAGTGCTGAACAACAAGACAAAGGAAAAGGAAAAAGCATTGAGAAACATCCAATTGATTATATTGCAGAAGATCTAACATGTGCTATAACTTGTGAAGCTGTTTGTGACTTTTATCAGCTCAGCTGTTGTAAACAGATCATTAGCTCAAAGGCTCTTTTATCATTAAATTATTTTGAGTGTCCTTACTGCAGGAGTGAAATTAGAAGGGATAAAGTGTATTATTTGCCACAACAGACAATATATAAAAATGTTCAGCATTATATTGCAGACATTAATTATCAAGATGTCTATAATGCTAATAATGCTGGAAATAATGTGGATGTAGAAATGTTTAATGAGCATGATGACCTTAAAAAGCAAAAAAGAAAAAACAGAATGAAAAAGTATGGTTCTGGATCTACATTAACATGGCGTTCAATCTGGAAATCATTAACAGCAGCAAAAAAGCCAAGCATTAATATAGAAAAATTGTTTCAAGAAGCTAGTACTGCATATTACAGTGATGAATTGGAAAAGGCTTTAAATGTCTATACACAAATATTACAAGTAGATCCCAGAGATTATCAAGCATTGTGTAATAGAGCAAAGATCAAATTAGATATGAAAAATGTTGGAAAAGCACTGCTTGATATTGAGACAGCAATTGAAGTAAACAAAGTCTATTATGATGCTTGGTATTTAAGTTTGATGGCACATTTAGGTTTGGGAAATAAAGGGGCAGCTAGACAAGATATTAGACGTATTAGGCGTATGTTAATGTACAGGCAAGAAAAAGCATTCAATGTTATTGATGCATATGTAAACAAACTCGAGCACTTTGATGTAGAATGGTTTAAGATTCTTGTGGATAGTTGTCTTCATTATGCAATGTATAAGTTGGATGATGTCAATCAATGGCAATCACTGTTACTGTGTAATCATCAGTATGAAACAGATGATTACACCAGATGGTACAACACTGCGGCATCTTGGTATAACGCGCATAACAATACTTGGCGTTATCATACGCGTATAAACGCGTTTTTTGAAAAAGTTTATTACATGCACAAAAGTAAGGGGTTAGCAATAATTACATAATTATATATTATTATGCATACTAATTACTATTATTATTAGGTCATTTGAAAGCACATTTCGCATATGAA
>CAJVPJ010000553.1:0-21974 GCA_910592205.1 Paraglomus occultum | reverse complement strand
TTTCCAACCAGTCTTTTTCCGAGGCAATCGATGACATTGTTATAGTTATTGTTGCTGTTGCTACTGCTGTACTAGTACTGCTACCGATTGAATGTATTACGTAAGTAAGTAACACATAATTATGAAATGCACCAATCAAATAGCTCGTCTTAAACTTGCGTGTTGATGTTGACGTAAAGAGATAAACTTGGAGGCAATACTAATTACTGTATTAGAAGCAATAATAGTGAATTAGGTAAAGTAGTGCGTATTATGGGGCTTTTCGGTGTGTTTATTGCTTGTTAACTAATTCGCTTCCTGGTAGATTATTCGATACAATTGTGAGATTGTTAATCCTTATCGATTAGAAATCGCTTCTTGTCCCGTGGATATTTTTGCGGCGTTATTTACTTAGTATTAGCCAATTGCTTTTAAATAAATACAGTGCTGTATATTAGTATCCCAGTCTGTAAGCTCCCGAATAAACTTGTCGGAAGGGAGTAGTCACTTTACCCCGTGTCTACCGGTCGACATTAGTTTAAAGTTAATTATCGCTATATTTTAACTAAAAATAGGAAGAAGCTCTCCTCTGGGAAACACAACTCTTAAAAAATTGGCAACTTTTATTCAAAATTTTTTTCGCACTAATAATGCACTTGGCTTTATAAAAAGATATTTTTTATTACGTAACATTTTTAATAACCTACATTATAAGTAAACGTAACAAAATACTGAAGCTTTTTTACAAAAATTAGTTAGCATCTATCCAGAGATTAAATTTTAGCCTTTTGATTGTGAGTTGTCCCAACTTTTTACAACGTTTGGGCATGCCTTTCGATATAAGTTGACCAATGTTATAATTTTGTATAAAATTTATCTGGACTATTGGCAGCCACTATTACTATTGAGAGCTTTTATTTTGCATTCAAGATATTTCCTGTTTAACAGTTTAAAAAAAACCGTAAAAATTTACATCAAAACCGCAAAACAGATTAATTATATTGCATAAAATGAAAATATTCAGATTGGAAGAGCTTTTATCAGGGGTAGTTTATTTTTCCTTTTTTTCTTCGTGCACGCAAATTCTTTGGTTATACAATCACATACAGAATTGTATTAGTTATGATAAAGCTTATTTCTTTAAATCTACGGTGTTTACTATACATAGACACACACATTGTACAATGCTAGATTAATAAAAAAAAAAATAAAATCGGGGGGTTTCATTGCATGTTATAAATTCCTAGTTTATGGTTAAAAGATCACGCGTTTGTCTAAATGAAATAAGTTCTTTCATATGTACGTAACATAACAAGTGATACATTATTGTTCATAATGACAAAATTCAATCCGCATTATAAACTGCTTGATCAGGTGGTGAATAATGGATATACCTGAAGTATACGGTTTTGTGTGCATCCAGGTACGGACAATCATACGCTTAAGTTGTTAAATAACATCATGCGAATTACACGTCAAGTATATTATTATCAATACAGCAATCACTTCCGAATAGTTTAGTTCTGACACGTCGACGCGGCAGAGGCACCATGGCAACTGCCTAGTGCTTTTATCGACTTCCGTGTAACTATGGTAAACACGAAGCTTAACATCTGCAGAAAATTCTTTACCAGAAAAAAAAATAAATAAAAAACCGATATTCCCATTCCACGATTCAGCGCAAGAGAGGAATGGAATAGTACATCAAACCATCAATCGGACAACGCACACACTGGCATGGCCATTTACTTACACCAGCTTGCTGTAATGGTAAAGCTAAATTCTGGTGCTCTAGTAATTAACAATTAATAAGATGAAGTCACTGCAAAAACGTTAATCATCGAGAACGTTTGGGACATTTAGATAAAAGATTCGGCATTTCATCCTAATATTATATCCGAACCGAAATGCCAGTCGAGCGAGATCAAATCAAGCGAAATATGTGTTTTCTGAACCTTTACAGTGTGCTAATACGGTTCAATTGGTTCACTGTGATCATAATATTTATAATTAAACAGGATGTCTATACATTAAAAAAAGGCAGTTTTTTTTAAAAGACCGGCTATAATACTAAGCTTGCTTTGTGCGAAAAATCGATGAAAAAAGATCAAATAATCCCCAACTCAATTTCGACAACAAAGACTTGTGCGATTTGCCAAGCATGATCCGGTTAATCTCTCTCTGCGATACGCGTCTGGCTCTTCCACCATACCTCTCCAATACCGCCTTTGGTCTAGTCCTAACACCATGTTCATACCATGGCTCAACCCCTGGTTTTGTATTGTCCTCTGACCTTTTCGCCATGTTTTCCACTATTTTCAAGCATGCCTGATGTCCGCATGTTTCTTTCAATCGTATTCGGCAATCATCGCATTGTATAAACAAGAGGTTACAGACGGAATTGCGGCAGTTGGTGTGTGTATTACATGACTTGCCGCACGTGTGGCATTGCGAGAGGACGTCGTTGGTGATTCGTTCCCCGAGGCGACGGTCAAATGTGAAATTGCGACCTTTGTAGAGCGAGTTGATTGTGGGGTTTTCTTTTACGTAATGGCCGTATGCGGTTATACCCCCTTTCAGAACGTTGACGGATTTGAAACCAGCGGAACGCAGCACTGCCCCTGCTTTCGAGCAGCGTATACCACCTGGTCATGTCATTTCAATCAAACTCGAATAAATTAATTGTATACGAATAACGTCACGAATGCAAATTGCAAAAAAGAATCTTACCAGTGCAATACATGTATACTTCTTGGTCTTGTTTTCCCTTGCATATTTCTTCCATCACCTTTACGCTCTCACGGAAAGTGTCAACATCTGGACGTATTGCACCCTCAAAATATCCAATTTCACTGGTTCATAGATTAATCGGATAAATGATTACTTTTTTTCCATGGGAGGGAGACAGGAGAAAAAGACATCGAATATTACAATTTCGAATAATATTTTTTTTATGCCAATCTTTACGATGAGGCACACAACTCGCTTTCTACAAGATAAGTAAAATTTCATTTACCTTTCGTAATGGTTGCGCATGTCAATGACAAGTTGTGGTTTAGATGATAGCGCTTGATGCCATTCTTCTGGATCTAGATGGTTTGGTTGCTTTGTGATGTCATATGATCCTGATTCGAGACCATCGGCGACAATCTGCTTCCTTATTCTTACGTGTAAGGCATCGAATGCCTTTGAATGTTCTGTCGCAAAATTGAGATCTATGTTTTGCAAGTCTAGTATGTTATCACAATACTCTCTCAACCAGCCAATGTTCTCTTTTGGGCAGCTCATCTGTGCATTTATGCCTTCGGTTGCTATGTAGATGCGACCAACAATGTTCATGCGTCCGAAATCAGAAAGCATCTGCTCGCGTAATTGTGGTAGATCTTTCTCTGGAATTGGTTTGAAACGATAAAATGATACTGTCCGCCATTCCATGTTTTGAGGCAATATGGCTGAATTCTCCACTTGTGTGACCAGTAAACGACGACAATCCCTACACGCTTGCATTCGATAGTTTGCTAATTTCAGCGGCAAATGTTGCTTCTGTATGTAAATGTATCGCCGAGTGTGAAAAGCGAGTTTGCTCGCGTGACGTGAATTGGATCGTGGTGCTGCATATTTGGATGTTAAATTGGTGCATAGTTTGCGGAGAGGCGATGCGTTAGAGCTCCTAAATTGACACGTCAATTGGTATCCCACAAACATGTCTGCCAACAATGTCCGATACGATTCAAATATTAATATTGACTATAAATCGTGACAAGTCAGACAGAAAAAAAGGTGAATCAATACTATTTCGGGATGATCACATGACTATAATACTCTTGATAATCGATTTATTATTATTATTTACACAAGCATTATTATACAGATTATTAGATTCACTTGCTTTCTAATTATTCTATATAAACTTAGTCCAGGCGTGCTGGTTGGTAATCCTTGGCAACAGCCTCTATTTTCTGAATTCTTAGACTACGCTCCATTGTCTCTGCGTCAACAATTGCCTTTAGCAGAGCATTGCATTCGTTGATTTCTTCAGCTTCTTCTTTCATGTTGGCACATATATCTCGCAACGAGCGGGCAACCTCATCCATCTATAATAAAAAACATCAGCTTATCATAAGACCGATATACAACTCAATAGGAGACGATCAGTTTATACCGAAGGCAGTTTCACTTGATAATTTTCAAGGATTCCCGATATCATGCGGGAGCATTCATTAATACAATCAGTCAATTTATCTGAATGAAGAGTAATTGTCGGTAAAAGCGGTTAGAGAGATTAAACTCTAGGAGTAAATTGTTCAGACATGATGCACAAACCTAGTTCTCCGGTCTGAATATCAGTAATGGGCATAGCCGCCGTAGTGGATGCTAGAGAGGAAGCGAAAGAAATGTATCTTCCTTTAAAATTTTCCAAACTTCTTACCACTTCCACAAGTATTTCTCTCTAATTTTTAATAAAACGATGAGGGTACACTTTGAAATCAGCCTTGAGAACGTAAACTGGTGTCAAATTTTTTACCAACCTGCAGATTCAAGAGCCGTTGTAGTGCTGTGATTTCTCGTTCAAGATTGAACCGTCGTTGTGTCCTCAATAGTTCTTGGCGCGTATGACTAAGCGACTCCCAAGCAGCCCATAGCCGTGCCTTGTCCCAACAACATAGTTAGCGTTCTATGCAACCGGTTCGTCGACGACTAATTCCACTTACTTCGGAAGACTCTTTCCTACATTCGAAAGCATGTGTGGCCTGCATGTTTAGTAAACACCACTGCATTAAGCGTGCGTTCAGCATTGTTAATTCGTCATTGACTATCACTTTTCTGCTAAACATTTCAGAACAATTACAAGCTCTGTAACAAAAGAAGACGTTCCTATGTGTAAAACTCTCGCCACGCGCGCGCGCTATATTTGGCGCACAACCCCTGTGATTGTATTTGACAGCCGATCGGCTGATTGAATTGTCCCCCTGTATTAATGGGTTAACGTACGCCCATCGCGAATTGAATCTTCGAATGCCGACAACCACTTATATATCTTTAACCACAGAAAGACATATTGTCGTGGCGCAACCTAAACTAGTAAATTACCACAATTATACAACAGTTTAATTATAACACGATCTAAATTTTAGGAAGCATTAACTCTGGTTGGTACGTTAATCTCAAGTTTATTAATCTATTGAGCATGGGGGTAGTAGTAGTGTCACACACATAGTAATAGGAAAGGTCATATGAGAAGCCATATTAATATCAATATTCGAGCAAACTTCAAATCTCTAAGATTTTTGAAGGAAGTAGCTATGCTCATAAAGACTATTCCAACACGTATAACATAGTATAAACACTTGCAATATAAGAAATATCGTTCCTTTCTAATCGTTCTAAATAAAAAAGGTTTCCATATGTAAACTTTCGGTTTGCCAAGGGAAACGAAAAAGTGGTTATAACATGTGTTACAATATTAATATGTATTGGCATATTAATATAGTCTTTATGAGCGTATTACAGTGTCTCTTGTAACAGCCTAATTTACCAGTAATAAAGTAAGAAGTGACTTCAAATCGCCAGGCTTTTTGAAGCAAGCTACATTCATAAAGACTATGCCAATACAGAATGAATTTTGTCCACCGCGAGTAAAACTAGTGGGTAGTAGTTCGGAATTCTGGGCCAGTCTTATTATTATCCCATCGTCCATCGCCATTTCATTGTACGTTTCAAGGCAAAAAAACAAGTATTAGTATAGAGGCCCATATATAGGCCCATATATGAATTTATTATTATGAATCCACTGAATATGAAATAATAATAATACGTTTTTATTTCTTGGGGATAGTTGCAATTGCAGTTGCTCAAAATTATTCTGAGTGAATTTTGTGAAATGCTTCAAGTTCTCTCTATCTATACTAATACTAGTACTAATACTACTACTAGACACCTGAGAAAGACATTATAATGGCTCAAATGAAAACAATGATAGAGAAATAATAATAACTTAAACTGCCAGCCAGTACATAATTAACACAACTCAGACAATTGACATGTAATAATATAAATGATGAAAAAAAGAGGTAATAAATCGTCTCTACATAATTAAACAAAGGATGGATTTAACTGAATGCTACTACTACATTCACTGACTGCTAAGATCAAGTTTAAAACTGTAGTAGTAGTAGTAGTAGTAGTAGTAGTAGTAGTAGTAGTAGTAGTAGTAGTAGTAGTAGTAGTAGTCATAGTCAATGTTTTCTGAATATCTCAACTGCACTTGGTCTTTTCATTAGCTATCCTGTGAAAATGGTCATATCATCAACCAAGCACAATTGCACACAGTTCTATTGGTAGATAAATAAAAAGTTCAAATGTTTCTCTCCCAATTACTAAGATAATAAAACCTGACTTTGTTAAGAAATTTATCTGAATAATAATAAGGGCAAAAACAGCTGGGTGCAAAGGATATTCAGTAAAAGAAGACTCTCATAAAGTCTATTGGATTTTTTGTGAGATGTCATTGTGGAGAAGTTAGGAACTATTATTTATCAATTCCTAACTATCAAACATTGCTGCTCTTTCATATTCACTGTTTCAAGCAGGTCCTTTAAAAAATCAACTTCATCTATTACTATTATGCCTTCTGCATTTACTACTGTCCAAATGTCATCTTCTGTAATATTATAATTTCTTATCAAGTGGGACTTTGTAAAATCTTCTACTGAGTATAACTTCTTTGTAAAACTTGAAACAATTTTGCCCAAGATATGTTTATCAATGATATAAACTTTCTTGTTCAGTTCATTGTAGTTACCCTCTCTCAGATTTCTTTTGACAGTTTCATGTGTCTCATTTTTAAGCATGTCAGTTGCTTCTTTTTCTGTTATATCCTCACTTAGCTTTAGGTTATTGATATGTGTTTGGGAATTTGTCCGAACAAGGAAGGTAGGTATTTTCCATATTTTACATGAATTGAGAATTTGCATATCGGTCTCCATAATTCGATCTTTCCAACAAATGATAATAAAGTCAAAAACAAAAAGCCCTTTATCAATGACATACTGCTCTACTCTATTGGCCTGTGTGCCAGCACCTGGAATATCATACCATACAAATTTGTTGAGTACTGAATTTGTGTCTGGATATTGCTTTATGGCCATGGTTGTCTCAGCAACGCCAACTTTGGCTGCACCTTTATCTTTATCTCTACAACCTCGGAGAGCATTGATTAAAGAAGACTTCCCAGTACCAGCATGTCCAGCAACAGCAAAATGGTAAAGAAGGCCGTCAGGGTCTTTGAGCATAGACTTAGCCTCTTCATATTGCTCTTTGGTCGGCTTCAACTCCGCAGGAATGCTTTCGATCCAAGCAGCTGGACATATGTTTGCCAAAAATGTTTGCTTATTCTCAAAATTCAAAAAAATCCTGAATAAATTTGAGTCTAAAGCTTTTACCAGAGCTGTTGCTCCTGTATGCCCAATCTGGTTATGTGTAAGATTCAAAGAAATCAAGGATGAATTTGATTTTAAAGCTTTTGCCAAGGCTACTGCTCCTGTATCCCCAATTACATTATACTGAACATTCAAAGAAATCAAGGATGAATTTGATTCTAAGGCTTTTGCCAAAGCTATTGCTCCTGTATTCCCAATCTGGTTATGTGTAAGATTCAAAGAAGTCAAGGATGAATTTGATCCTCCAATCTGTTTCCATACAAGATTCAAAAAAGTCAAGTATAAATTTGACTTTAAAGCTTTTGCCAAAGCTGTTGCTCCTGCATCTCCAATCTGATTATGATTAAGATTCAAAGAAGTCAAGAATGAATTTGATTCCAAAGATTTTGCCAAGACTGTTGCTCCTGTATCCCCAATCTGATTATGATCAAGATTCAAAGAAGTCAAGGATGAGTTTGATTCCAAAGTTTTTGCCAAAGCTGATGCTCCTGTATGCCCAATCTGATTATGATTAAGATTCAAACAAGTCAAGGATGAATTTGATTCTAAAAATTTTGCCAAAACTGTTGTTCCTGTATCCCCAATCTGATTATGATCAAGATTCAAAGAAGTCAAGGATGAGTTTGATTCCAAAGCTTTTGCCAAAGCTGATGCTCCTGTATGCCCAATCTGATTTCTCTCAAGACTCAAAGAAGTTAAGGATAAATTTGATACTAAAGCTTTTGCCAAGGCTGCTGCTCCTGTATCTCCAATCTGATTCTGTGTAAGATTTAAAATAGTTAAGGATAAATTTGATTCTAAAGCTTTTGCCAAATCCATTGCTCCCATTTCACTGATCAAATTGTGTTCAAGATTCAAAGAAGTCAATGATGAATTGGATTCTAAAGCTTTTGCCAAGGCTGCTGCTCCTGCATCTCCAATCTGATTCTGTGTAAGATTCAAAGAAGTCAATGATTCTAAAGCTGCTGCCAAAGTAAAAGCTGGTAATCGTGCATATCTAATCCAATCACTATTAAGATTCAAGGAATCAAGTTGGCTTTTTGTCATATGTAATATATTGATATGTGGATTAAGTGTACAGAAAGTATCTATCACTAATCCTGATGCCAATGTATTATATTGTTCATATTTTAAAGATTTGACAAAATACTTCAAAGCAATTTCATATTGATCAAGCATCAAATAGTCTGCTCCACTATTTCTCAATTCAAGTGCATCTGTCATATTAATATTAACCTGGGACATTGTTTAACAATAAGTGTAAGTACTCAACTATCAAATTGGCGAAAACTCCTTTGCTCACATAATAATAATAAATTGAAATGTAATTGGTTGTTCATTATAAAATTTCCTAAAGTGTCCGCCCAATCAGATGACGATCTTCAAGATTGATTGATAGAGTACTTCGCACCATTTATTGTAGTCTCTTAATAAAGCCAATCAGCCTCCGACACGCAACCTTACAGTCATTTCTTTCAATACGAAACATAACATTCAGCGCCAAGCTAAACGGCTTCAACTACAATCCCAGAAAAATTATGAGCTACGCAAAAAGAATATACAATTATGAATATCAAATAACTGGCTCCTTAATGGAAGAGTTTAATTAATTATGAAAACAGGCGTGTACACTTGGAAATAATTTCTCACTGATTTGTATATAAATAAACTGCATTTTCAGATCTTCCAAGTTAGAATTAGTACACTACAATATTACTCACTATGCGAGTCGATCTGACGACTGGACGGTATATGTCTTGGGACTGGGTAAGCCCGGAGAACTCTTGTGGATGGCCAAAACTATACGACTACCCTTGTGTACAGTTCAACTCAATCTTACAAGTAGAGACTATGTCTACATAATTGGTTATCTCCCAACGATTTACATAGTCTCCAAGTACAAATACAAAATATTCATGATATAACTGTTGGGTATGGGTCTGTTACTGATAACGTCAGCTTCATATAGTATGAGAACATCACTTTCAGTTAACTTAGACATTTCAACCACGTACTGTATAGTCGGAAATAATGAGCTCTGACCTGAAATGCCCAGGTTTTGTTTAACGATGACGCCATCGATGGTGTTCCTTATACGAACAGCGAAATAATTATTTAAGACATCAGCAACTGCGACACCCGAAAGATCTCACAGAGCACCATATTAATATACTGTCCAGTTTATTATAAAATCAATTGGAGTGAATGCTTTCACCTCAAGTGGTTAGAAATTGAAATTAGCATCGTACTTGAAATAATTTCTCGTACCTAATTTCGTGACTTTAGTTTTCATATTGATTTCAATTTTCATTAATAAATGTTGGCATGTTTAAACGCAGATCCACACCTTCATGAGATATTTGGGCGGCCTTAAAACAATTGTTCGCCTTGCCTAGATTCTACGATACTAAGCGGGTGATGAGGGAAAGTTGTTTAGTTATTCTGTAACATTACAGGTTCTTAGCTATAATAGGATCTTATTCATGAGAGTTTACGTAATAGAAATTCGATTATTTTGTAAGACATTTACAAATGGTTAAAACAATTTCTTAAACAGATGCCGTGGTTTATGCAAATTGCGGCCTCGAACCAAATTCTATCATAAACTAATAGTTAGAACTAATTTATTAATAAACTCGTGTTAACCCAATGAAATATTAATATGCGGCAGAGATCGTCAAAAATTTTGTTGCCAGAGCCCAATTCAAGGACGTATTGTATATATATAACAAGTGCGTATGTTTGTATTAATATGATTCGAAAACGTAGGCATTTGAATATTTATCAACAGCAATACAGTAACTGTCCGGATATGTCAACACTGTTGTAGGATTACTTTCACATCATTGATAATCTATTGACAACAATTGTTTCCGCATCGCGACGTACACTCAGTCCTAATTCGGCAGTTGCAGAATAATATCATAGAGTAGGATTGCATTCTTGTTAATAGTACCAACGTGAATGCTAATGGTGCTAGACTAAGAAAGCGTGTGTGAAGCAGACGATATGATTTGACGATAATTCGTTGGTTGAGGTATACCCAGGCAACGTGAACGTTTCATATATTGCCTTGATAGTCACTGAATATTTGCCATGGGGTGGGTAGAATCGAATTAACTAAAAAGGGGTTGGAAAAATACCCACTAACAATTAATTTGTCTCGTACTTGGGTAACACAGAGTGGCGAACGCGTTTCGCGAGCCATTGTTAATTTCCTAAAAAATGCTGTGGGAGGCGAAAATGCAAATAACTGCAAAGAGGTAAAAAATAGTATGACCTGTCATTGCATATTGATAAATCAGCATGCCAATATTCAAAAAGTCGAGGATAAACTCGATTCTAAAGCTTTTGCCAAAGCTACTGCTCAATTGTAATTGTACTAGTACTTCCAATTTAATTATACTAAAATAAAACTCAAGAAGTCAAAGATAAATTTGTTTTGTATTTGGCTGAAACTGTTGCTCCTGTATACCCAATTCGATTCTCTGCAAGATCCAAAGAAGTCAAAAATGAATTAAATTCTAAAGCTTGTGCCAAAGCTGTTGTTCCTGTAAATCCAATCTGATTCTTTGCAAGATTCAAAGAAGTCAAGGATGAATTTGATTCCAAGGCATTTGCCAAAGCTGTTGCTCCTGTATGCCAAATCTGATTCCATGCAATATTCAAAGAAGTCAAGGATGAATTTAATTCTAAAACTCTTGCCAATGCTGTTGCTCCTGTATCCTCAATCCTATTACCATCAAGATTCAAAGAAGTCAAGGATGAATTTAATTCTAAAGCTTTTGCCAAAGCTGTTGCTCCTGTATTCCCAACCCGATTCCATTCAAGATTCAAAGAAGTCAAGGATGAATTTAATTCTAAAGCTTTTGCTAAAGCTGTTGCTCCTTCATGCTCAATTATGTTATACTGAAGATTCAATGATGTCAAGTATGAATTTGATTCTAATGCTATTGCCAAAGCTGTTGCTCCTGTATGCCTAATCTGATTACTACCAAGATTCAAGGAAGTCAAGGATGAATTTGATTCTAATGCTTTTGCCAATGCTGCTGTTCCTGTATCCCCAATTACATTATACTGAAGATTCAAAGAAGTCAAAAATAAGTTTGATTCTAAAGCTTTTGCCAATGATGTTGCTCC
The DNA here is from genome assembly GCA_910592205.1 of Paraglomus occultum. Classification (NCBI taxonomy): domain Eukaryota; kingdom Fungi; phylum Glomeromycota; class Glomeromycetes; order Paraglomerales; family Paraglomeraceae; genus Paraglomus; species Paraglomus occultum. Next base: position 10,416 of record CAJVPJ010000553.1, on the reverse strand, counting down.
TGTATACCCAATCAGATTATTACCAAGATTCAAAGAAGTCAAGGATAAATTTGATTCTAATGCTATTGCCAAAGCTGTTGCTCCTGTATCCCCAATCTGATTCCATCCAAGATTCAAAGAAGTTAATGATGAATTTGATTTTAAAGCTTTTGCCAAAACTGTTGTTTCTGTATCCCCAATTAAATTATACTGAAGATTCAAAGAAGTTAAGGATGAATTTGATTCTAAAGCTTTTGCCAAAGCTGTTGCTCCTGTATCCCCAATCTGATTCTTTGCAAGATTCAAAGAAATCAAGGATGAATTTGATTCTAAGGCTTTGGCCAAAGCTGTTGCTCCTGTATGCCCAATCTGGTTCCATGCAAGATTCAAGGAAGTCAAGGATAAATTTGATTCCAAAGCTTTTGCCAAAGCTGTTGCTCCAGTATCCCCAATTTCATGATAATGAAGATTCCAAGAAGTCAAAGATGAATTTAATTCTAAAACTTTTGCCAAAGCTGTTGCCCTTGCATCCCCAGTCTGATTAATATCAAGATTCAAAGAAGTCAGGTATGGATCTGGTTCTAAAGCTTTTGCCAAAGCTGTTGCTCCTGTATGCTCAATCTGATTAATATTAAGATTCACAGATGTCAAGTATGAAACTGATTCTAAAGCTTTTGCCAAAACTGCTGCTCCTGTATCCCCAATCTGATTCCATGCAAGATGCAAGGAAGTTAAGGATGAATTTGATTCTAAAGCTTTTGCCAGAGCTGTTGCTCCTGTATGTCCAATCTGATTAATATCAAGATTCAAAGAAGTCAAGGATGAATTTGATTCTAAAGCTTTTGCCAAAACTGTTGCTCCTGTATCCCCAATCTGGTTCCATGCAAGATTCAAGGAAGTCAAGGATAAATTTGATTCTAAAGCTTTTGCCAAAGCTGTTGCTCCTGTATCCCCAACCTGGTTACTATCAAGATTCAAAGAAGTCAAGGATGAATTTGATTCTAAAGCTTTTGCCAAAGCTGTTGCTCCTGTATCCCCAACCTGGTTACTATCAAGATTCAAAAAAGTTAAGGATGAATTTAATTCTAAAGCTCTTGCCAAAGCTGTAGAAGTCAAGGATGAATTTGATTGTAAAGCTTTTATCAAAGCTATTGTTCCTGTTTTTCCAATTTCATTGTACTGATGCTGAAGATTAAAGGGGGTCAAGGATAAATGAAAATCTAATGCTATGGCCTTTGCCAAAGCTGTTATTCCTGCATCATTATTTTGGCATTTTTTCATATCTAATATGTTAATATTAATATGTGGGTAAAGTATATAGTAATAGTAAGCATCTGTTATTAATCTCAATGCTAATGTATTAGTTGGTTCATATTTTAAAGATTTAAAAAAATGCTTCAAAGCGGTTTCATATTGATCAAGCATCAAATATTCTGCCCCACTATTTCTCAATTCAAGTGCATCAGTCTCTGATACTTCAATGTTAGCCTGAGACATTGTTTAACAATGAGCATAAGTACTTAATATCAAGTTGACGAAGATAATGTAAATGATCGAGATCAGACGACGATCTTCACCGTATCAGGGTTGATTGATGAAGTACGTCATTACATTTACTTGTAGTCAACTTCTAACATGCAACTAATATGATTTCCTTCAATATGACCCATTAATATTCAGCGCCAAATCTAAGCGTTTTAACTAAAAATTATGAGCCACGCAAAGGAATATAAATATAGAATTATGAATATCAAATAATTGGCCCAAATTGCAACAATATGATGAAAGTGTAAAATGCCTTTCTAATTAATTATGAAAAAGGGCGTGTGCGTGTGCTACAATTGGAAATAATTTCTCGTGATTTTATGCACCTTCTTAATAAAATTCTTCAAATCAAAAATTAATATATTCATTCTCGGATGATTTGCAATAATTACTCGTTATGCGAGTTCCGACGATTACTCTTGCGTTCGATTAGAAACTGTTCAACAAGTAGAGACTATGTCTACATAGTTAGCTATCGATAAAAGATTCACATAGTCTCCAAGTACAAATACAAAGTATTCATATTATAACCGATAACTTTCTATAATTGATAACATCAATTTTATATAGTATGGGAATATCACTTTCAGTTAACCTAAACATTCCAACCACGCACCGTATAGTCGGAAATAATGAGCTCCGGCCCAAATTCTGTCTAAAATGTTTACAACGATGGACGCAACATCGAACATTGAACATCAACCTGGTGTTCCACCCGAAAGATCTTAAAGAGAACCATATATTGTCTAAGATTAACTGGAGTGAATGCTTCGTATCTAATTGCGTGACTTTAATTCTTGATATTGATTTTCAGTTTCCTATTAATAAAATATTCGCATATTTAAATGCAGAGCTACACCCTTCGACATTTGTCCATGAGATGCGGCCTCAAAACAATGCCAAATAAACTTGTCATGTAAAATTGTTCGCCTTATCTATATTTTACATATAATTATAGTATTAGAAGTAGTATATGACGAGAATCAAGTGATTGATGAGGGAAAGTTATTCTGCAACATTACCGCTTCTTAGCTATGATAGGATCTTATTCATGAGAGTTTACGTAATAAAAGTTCGATTATTTTGTCAAGACATTTACAAATGGTTAAAGCAATTTCTTAAACAGGATGCAAATTGCGGCCTCGGCTATAACCGAACCAGATTTTATCATAAACCAATAGATTTAGAATTAGCTTTATTAATAAACTCGTGTTAACACCACCCCATGAAATATGCGGCAGATCGCCAGATTTTGTTCTTGGAATCGTGATAGAGCACGTATTGTATAGTGCACGTCAAGTGTGTGCGCTTGTATTAATATGATCAGAAAACGTGGGCATTTGAATTATTATCTATAGCAATGCAGTGACGTTATTATCCGGATGTTGTAGGATTACTTTCACATCATCAACCATCTATTAACAACAACGTTATTTCGCATTGCGATAAACACTCAGTCCTAATTCGGCATGTTGCATAGTTCGTGTGAATAGGATGATTGCATTCTTGTTAATAGTACCAACGTGAATGCCAATGGTATTGGTGATTGTCGATAATCCGTTGGTTGAGGTAATCTAGGCAATGTGAACGTTTCGTATAATGCCTTGGTAGTCACCAAATATTTAGGTAGAAGAACAGAATTAACTAAAAAGGGGTTGGGAAAATACCAAGTAACAATTAAATTTGCCTCGTACTTAGGTAACACAGAGTGGCCGAGCGGGACAATGCCATTTCGCGAGCCTTTGTTATTTTCCTAAAAAAAAAAAAGCCATGCGAAGAAATGTGAAGGCAAAAGATTAGCATGAACCGTCACTGCATGTTGTTCAACCCGCATGAAAATGAGTAGACTATGCTGGCTTTCGCACTTCTTTGTCAAGTAGAAAACAGGTTTAAGTTGTTTCTACTACCTATAAAGACATGCAGAATGATGCTAAATGAGATCATCTCTGCATACAACTTGGACTTATTAGTTGTAGAATATACTAGTAAACAATAGTAAATGGAACACAAATTAATATTAATAAAGTTAAACGCCAATTCATTGTACAAGCGTACCACGTGCAAGTCAGAACCTGTTTCGGTGAAGCCTATCTCAAGGTCGACAAATAACAAGCGGGCTCTACAGGTATGTAAAGACCGAATCTTTTTATTTTATTTTCGTCTCACATCATTGTTGTTGCGCAAAACCTTTTGTGATGGAACTCGATTGTGGTACGAAATCCATCAGGTGACGTATTAATGTAACATAATCCCTAGTACTTGTGTGTAAACTGTAAGAATGGTACCTTATACTAATAGTGTAACGATATATTTAGTATACCACGATAATATTGCATCAAATACAATTTTCACGTACGATAATAAAAAAGAGGTTAACCGACCCCATTGTCATTGACTCTATACCTAGCAAGCATAAACCATAAAGTTAACCCTATTATGCAAAATTTATCAAGAACAGTCGAAACGAATTAAACGATTCCTTTACCGATTTCAAAATCAAGCTTTTGGGACAGCTTATGCTGTTACCAATAAGAAATAAGAGACGCATTCAGTCTTAAGTACGTGAGGTACCTCAACAAACACCAATCGTCAACATATTGCTCAATTAGCATCGCATCGCAGATAGTAACAGTTGCAAAAATGCACAATCAGCTGAATGCCGATCTCCCGTCTTGTAACATCACATGATCATTTCGTTTAGAAATAACGGATGAATTTTAGGTGTCAAAAAATTTAGTTTGGCGTCGCCCAAGCAATGATGAGTCATAGTGTTAAAGTGTGACCGTATTTGTACAGGTAACAACATGCTGAGGCGTAAGTTATTTACGTATTTGAGCCTTGTGTGTTTACCCCAGGCACTTTTTGTTTATTAACACACACATATCATATCTTGCGATCTATTCAAAATCACATGATAAGAATTTTGGCAATAAAAGTTTGATTGCTGTTCTGTCTATTTTTAAAGCCAATTCTTTTTTATACAGTCCATTCGATCATCTGAAATCCCATCATCAGATCATATTCGACCAATGCTAATCTTAATAAACTTAACCCATTATAATGAATAAACACAATCCCCCCCTTAAATATTCCCTTGACTTTAATACTGACTACATTCTCGCTCTTTTCCCGCCCCTGGATGTATCTATCGCTTATATTTTTCTACACCTTACTCTACTTTGGCAATAAACACAAATACACGTCCTAGTGGACTCTGTTAATAAACCACCACTTGAAAGCCGCGTCCATCTACGCTTCCAATCTTCACGCCAATATCCCCTGCAGTACATTCGGGTTTCCCACAACGCTACCCCTACGAGGTGACTATGCAGTTTAACAAATTAGTCGCTTCCGTTTACCCGACATTGCAAAAAGTCAAACATACCTAGTCCATATTATGTCGTACCCCGACTGATCCATTGACCTATTAGCTTTTTATTCGCATTCACGAAACACGTTATAATGTCAAGCATAATAACAATCAGCTTAGCCATAGTAACATGACTAATTATTTACATAACCATCGGGGAAAAAAATTCCCTGTTTCCTTTTTCGCTTATTACTTTAGTGAAAAGCATTATAGAAATTGCCGGACAGTCACTCTCAAACGCACAGTCCCGACGGATCAATATCCCTGCTGTCGATGTTAGAGATGTCTATAGCTCACGATAGACAAATATCTACGCCTGAGAGAAAGGATTCTGGCGTTCATTTTGCAGACGAGGCAGAGTTAAGGAACATTGAGAATGACGGAAAGGGAAAACAGTTAGGGAAATGTTATCTGGATCTTATGCCCTTGGAAGTGAAAACAAGGATTTTCAAATACTTGAGCGATGTAGAGCTCGTTCGAATATCAAGGGTGAGTATTGCATTATGGTGGTTCGAGGGAACATGTGGTCTACGCAATCCTTTATAGAACACGGCCTTGCCGAACCAAAATTTGTATACCTTGTAGCATGGGCTGATTACTTGTTTTCCCTAGGTTAATCGATCATGGTATCGGCTAGCTTTCGACGGATCACTATGGTCAGTCATTGATGCACGGCCTTTTTATCAAGAAATTGCTGCAAAACAATTAGTAAAATTGATCGTGTCAGCTGGAAGCTTTCTCAAGGTGCTGAATCTTCGGTAAGTTTTTCAGTGCGGTTGAAAAAAAGAAAAGATGACTGACCATATGCTTATGCACTGATCAATGCGAACTAGTATTACGCAAGCATGAGTATTTTTTATATACAATGTGTTATGTATCATTATATTATTCATATTGCACGCTAATGTCATAGTATTAATTCTAATCAATAATATTTACTCTTTTTCAGTGGTTGCATACAGTTAAAATCGTTGAACGTCTATGGAATATCCACCTTTTGTCCAAACATCCAATCCCTCCATCTCTCAGGCTGCAGATCTCTCGATAGCGCTTCGATAGCAGACATTCTCAGCAAACTGAATAATTTGGAAAACCTCGATCTGTCCGGTTTGCTCTTCATTATCAACCCGCATTGCGAAATACTGGGCAAGCACTGTCGCAAACTCAAAAAAGTAAATCTCAGCTGGTGTCAATACATAAACTCGCAAGGAATAGAGGCTCTAGTCGATGGATGTACAGAGCTGATTAATCTGAAGATTAATGGGTTACCCAAGTTGAACGAGACGGCCTTGGCAAAGATTGGAATGTTAAAGAATCTGAGAGTGTTATCACTTGATGCATGTCCCACTTTAACCGACTCGCACATTACCGCCCTTCTTCGTGGTGATTCTCAATATCCTGAACACGACCCGCCGCCGTTGACTCACCTCAATCTGTCAAACAACCACAATCTCACCGACGTTGCGCTGGATGAACTTTCTGAACGTTGTCCACAGTTGACGCACCTCCAACTCCACAGCTGCTCGTCCCTAGCCGAAGAAGGTCTTATCCGTTTATCTCAGGCATGTACAAAGATCGAAGCACTCGATCTAGAAGACATTCTCTCTATCACAGACCGCACACTACATTCTTTCGCATCGAACCTCCCTAACCTCAAAATATGCTGTCTAAGCTATTGCGAACAAATAACAGACGAGGGTGTAATTGACCTCTTCAGATCATGCCCTTATCTTTCCCATATCGACCTAGACCACTGTCAACTACTCACCGATGCTATTCTAAGCAATCTGACTACTATTCTTACCCGAGATGGAAGTAAACGAAATAGGAATGTGCAAGTGGAAATATTCGACTGCAGGAATATAACAGTATCCGCCGTAAAGGATGCAATACGGAAAGTGAGTGGTGCCGGAGTAATCCTTAAAGTCAAAGGCTACTACTCTTGGCAGGCGAGCAATGCCGACGACGAGGAAGAGGATAGTAGGAGGAATGCAAACGGACAAACGTGGCTTCCCAGAAGATTGCTAAGACCGTTTGGAGGAAGGAATGAATTTATTAGAATAAGATTGCCGGCGGCCAACGGACTTGGGGCAAGAGGGAATGCAAATGCGAACGGAAATGCAAATGCAGTTTCGAGGTGGGGTGGTTTTGGGAGATGTACTATATTGTAAAATGTGTGATCGGAATAACGAAAGTCAAATGAAAAAAAGATGACGTAAGAAAGCTTAATAATAGAATCAGTAAGGACTTCAATGTGATAGTTACTAGATTTTTTTGAGATGTGTTTAAGGAGGACACTTTTGGGTTATTCGGGTTCTGCAGCTCTATCTTAATAAGTCAAGCGCTATTTCTCAAACACTCATGACGACTCGTCTTGCAGTCTACGAGTATAATCTCCTTATACGTATTACTTTATTTTTCACACATTATCTTCTTATTTTCATTCACATCCAGGACACGTTCCCCCCATTGTCTAAAATACTTGACTGCCGCGACCAATACTTAATATTATTTCAAAGATGTATATTTTATATTCATATCTATTCCTCTCTCTTTTTCCCCATTTCCTTCACTTTTCCCCCTATTCTTGTATATGCAACACCCCTCCCCATCGATTAGTTACTTTGTAATGCTGTACATAATTTTATCTCTCAACATCGTTCTTTCTGCTTTTCTGAGAGCATAACTCTACCCGATAGTTGAACTTTATCACTTTTTATGGGTTATCGCTTGTATGATCTGTAAGATAATTGCAAACGTAGTAATAGCGCTTACTGGACTTAATAAATCGTATTTTTTTTTGGCAATCATTCACGAGTCTTTTATGCTTGCAAGTTGTTTCAACGTCTATGGCGAACCTTGATTGGCTGGTTATGCATTGAATTAAAGTTGAAAGTGAAACTAGAAAGTGTAATTAGGTAAATTTAAATGTAGCTTTCCTAGAGGGTTAAAATTTTTAATTCGTGCGAAATCAAATTATAGTAAACGAATTCTGCACTATTTCGGGAGAATGGCTTCTTTGCTGGTTCTGCCTTTTATCTTTGTACTGACTCATTCACGCTCGACCGAACTGTCAATATCCTTCAGAATTATAACCGTGAAATCAAATTCTGCGGTGTTTTACTTGACGATTTTCAATTTTTGTTCGATATCGTTTGGCGATATTTGTTTCCAGCATCAAAAGTGACTAATACACAGGGCAGGCAAGACTAAACAATAAACTTTGAAGGTAGTTACAATATTGGTTTGTCTAATCGCAAATATTCCTCCCTAAACTCCCTTCTTTATGTCTTCATCTCACCTCTGCGTTCCACAATGTCTTTTTTCGCGCCAACGCCATCTTTTTCTGACCCCCTTTACGTCATGATGCCTACGCTAGAATCTCTCGCGCAGTCGATGAACATTATCAGATAATTACGATTAATGTCTCACATACCATTGTGCAAGTTTTTATTATATTCAACAGGAAAATTATTAATGACCGACCAATCACATTTCGATCTATTGAGCAAAAATGTAGAGTTACCGCCCGTCGCCCATCAACTTGAATACTTATACTTATTATTATCAGTTGTTGTTAAACAATGGCTGGGTTTAGTACTACTGATGCACTTGAATTGAGAAATAGTGGGGCTTGGTCAATATGACAATGCTTTGAGGTATTTTACTAAATCTTTGGAATATGAACCAAACAATACATTGGCATCAAGAATGGTGATAGGCACGTACCATAATAATAAGCTTAATCCACATATCAATATGTTAACTATGGAAAAAGACCAACTTAATTCTTTAAATCTCAATAGTAATTGGACTGGAGACGCACAATTAGTAGTTTTGGCATTAGAATCACAGACTTTTTTGAATTTTCAATACAATAAAATTGGAGATAAAGGAGCAATGACTTTAGCAAAAGCATTAGAGTCAAATTCATCCTTGACTTCTCTGAATCTTGATCACAATTTGGTTGGAGAAACAGGAACAATGGCTTTGGCAAAAGCTTTAAAATCAAATTCATCCTTGACTTCTTTAAATCTTGGTAACAATTTGATTGGAGAAACAGGAGCAATAGCTTTGGCAAAAGCTTTAGAATCAAATTTATCCTTGACTTTTTTGAATCTTGGGCATAATTATATTGGAGAAACGGGAGCAATAGCTTTGGCAAAAGCTATAGAATCAAATTTATCCTTGACTTCTTTGAATTTTCAGTATAATAAAATTGGAGATAAATATAAAGGAGTAATGGCTTTGGCAAAAGCTTTAGAATCAAATACATCTCTGACTTTTTTGAATCTTCAGTGTAATAATATTGGAGAAACAGGAGCAACAGCTTTGGCAAAAACTTTAGAATCCAATTCATCTTTAACTTTTTTGAATCTTGACAATACTCATATTGGAGATACAGGAGCAATAGCTTTGGCAAAAGCTTTAGAATATTCATTTCTGACTTCTTTGAATCTTGATAACAATTTAATTGGAGATAAAGGAGTAACAGCTTTGGCAAAAGTTTTAGAATCAAGTTCTTCCATTGCTTATTTGAATCTTGGAAATAATTATATTGGAGATGCAGGAGCAACAGCTTTGGCAAAAGCTTTAGAATATTCATTTCTGACTTCTTTGAATCTTGATTACAATTTGATTGGAGAAACAGGAGCAATGGCTTTGGCAACAGCTTTAAAATCAAATTTCTTCACAATATCATTAAATCTTGATAACAATTTGATTGGAGAAATGGGAGTAACAGCTTTGGAAAAAACTTTAGAATCAAAATCATCTTTGACTTCTTTGAATCTTGGTCACAATCTGATTGGAGATAAAAAAGCAATGGCTTTGGCAATAGCTTTAGAATCAAACTCATCTTTGACATCTTTGAAATCTTTGAATCTTGGTCATAATCAGATTGGGGATACAGGAGCAACAGCTTTGGCAAAAGCTTTAGAATCAATTTATCTTTGAAATCTTTGAATCTTGATCATAATCAGATTGGCGGTACAGGAGCAACAGTTTTGGCAAAAGCTTTAGAATATTCATTTCTGACTTCTTTGAATCTTGATCATAATCAGATTGGGAATACAGGAGCAACAGCTTTGGCAAATGCTTTAAAATCAAATTCATTAAATATAATAAGCGAATTCTGCATTTTCGGGAGAACGGCTTCCGGCACTACACAGACAGATATACTGTATAATAATTGTTGGTTATCTTTGTGAATAGTGTGAATAATATCAGCTTTTTCCCTACACGAGTAATTTTAAATTTTGCTGATTTCATCCGTACCATTATAAGTAGTTTGTAATTGCTCTAAAATGTATTTTTCTAGTTTTTCGCTTTTGCTTTTGCTTTGTTTCATACCTGGTGTATCGTCTTGTGACACTTGTTTCCCGCAACATGTTAATATTAAGGCAAAGTGATTAAATTAAACATCTAGTACTACAGTCAAACTCCGATATAGTCAAGTTGACGGGATAGGGACTTTTCTTTACTATATCAAAGAATTTACTATATCGAAAATTTTCAATATA
>CAJVPJ010000552.1:0-21986 GCA_910592205.1 Paraglomus occultum | reverse complement strand
TATAGCGCTAATCACATGGAGCCCATCACTGAAGCGATGCTGAGAAGAACCCTCAGGATAGGCCCATCGCGTTCACAAGAGTTGCGGTTATTCTAAAACTTCTTACTTACAATCGTCCCAATGTTCCCTTAAGCAGTTCTTTTGTATCTTGCAGTAATTCCGAGTCTTTTTCATTAATGATTATTCTCCGAACTGATTCGTGCCATCCTTGTTTACCGTGATCAGCATTAAAAAAGTCAGTGAGAAAATTATGTATTTCATCTGTTATATAATCCTTGTCTATTTCGTCGAAAACTTCATGTAGAATTTTATCTTGCAATTCTTGATCTAAGGAAAGGGATAGTTCTGAATGTAGCCGGAGGTCTATGGCAGGATAATTATTGAATTTTGAGCGATATATTTTTAGAATATCTAGTTCAGCCTGAGATGCTGATATATCGCAATCAAGAATATCATAAACGATTATCTATAATAAGACAAAACGAATTAATATTTTTCTTATCATATCCGTATGCATTGCAAATAAAAGATGCGGACCTTGTTTTCATCTAAATATTCTTCCTCATTTATATTACCGCTGTCGGCACCTTCGTCGCTTTTAATACCTTCCTCATTATTGGTGCCATCATTATTGTTACTACCTCTCTCGTTATTGGTGCTATCGTTATTGTTGTTACTGCCTTCCTCGTTATTGACGCTATCATTATTGTTACTACCTTCCCCTTCCTCATCATCGGCATTTTCATAATTCTGCTGAACAATAATTGAAATTTTAAATATGCATCCACAATTGATAAAAGACTAATTCAGAGTATTAATAATGTTACCTTTTGTCTTCCTCCATCCCTGACAAGGGTGTTTAATTCTTGGTGTACTCCCACATTTGTTTCATGAATTTCATCACGAATTGACCTCTATCGCTATCGGATAAAAGTTATCATAGTTAGTTGCGAACTTAGTTGAAGAGTGCAATTGAACGCACCGATTTTTTTTCTACAAGCCACAATTCCCAATCTGAATTATACTATTAATAAAGAAAGTATATGTTAGAGATACAATATATTTGAAAAATATATTTGATTATATACATTAACAGTTTCTCTGAGATTTCTTAGTTTCAACTGTTTGTTTGAGTCCTCGCAAAAGTTGGTAGCCTGCTCAAGAGTCTTCCTGTACTTTTCAAATGCACGGGACTTATGTGTTGGTTGGATAAAACGAAAAAATTCTAAAGGGGTTGGGTTGTTACATGAGATCATCCAATCAACGTGGCACTGCCTAAGTATTTTCGCGGATGAACTTTTCATACTCGAAATCTCAACGCATGAAATATTAACAAAAAGAGAGATGAGCCAATTGTTTAAACGAAGTCAATTAATGAAAAGGTGTGCTATTGTTTACACAACGGCCGGCCACCTCCTGGACGATGACTTGCCAAATACTGGCTTCCGATAGATCGCAGTCTACCGCAGACGCCTTGTGTATCCAATAGACACCCAACAACTTTGTAGTTCAAAATCAGCCGGCCATCTCCTGGACGATGACTTGCCAAGTACTGGCTTCCGATAGATCACAGTCTACCGCAGACGCATCATTTGTTCTTAACAAAGCTGTTATAAATTATGGAAAAGAGAAAAAAAATAAAACCTACCTCACTCGAAGAGATTCAAATAAAGCGCAAAACGGTTAAGGGTTCTTGATAGTATTGGTAGTACACAGTGAAACCGGATATAACGAAGAAGACCGTGCAGACACTTTTCTTCGTTATATCGAGGGATTCGTTATATCCAGGAAATTTTATTAGACAAAATTCGAAACATAAAAAAAAAAGCATCGCTATATCCAGGTTTTCGTTATATCCAAACTTCGTTATATCCAGGTTCACTGTGTATGCCCAAATAAACGCGAGTATTTACTCGAAACACAAACAGGGGATTTAAAACTCGATCACGTGAAGTTCCCCCAGAATTTTTTGATTGAACGATAACTGGCGCATTCAGAAGAACTTATGGTGATAGTGTAATGGTGTAACAGTAGATCGATTCGATTTTTAATGACCCGAAATTTCTTTCGATAAAACTTAGACGACCCGAAGCTTGCTCAAGAAAAGATACTTATGCACCTGGCAATGCGCTTTTTGTTCCAAATCGAAAATTAAACAAATAGTATCTTATAAAAAAATGGCAAACACACAATCCAAAGTCGATACATTGGAAGAACAGAATTCCAAACTTATAGCTGAGATTGCTGAGCTTAGAAAGGAGAATGCGAAGCTGAAGCAGATTATCGAGGAGAATGAAAAGCGCAATGTTAGAGTCGAGGAATTAGAGCAAAAGAATATAGAGCTTGAGACTAGGCTCGCTATATTAGAACAGGGAAAAGAAGAAAAAAGTATTTCTACAGAAGATGTTTCGCACTCTCCAGTAAATTTTAACGAATTCTCTCAAACAGATAGTGTTACATTGTGGTGATACCCCGATATCTGATATAACTGATGACACTTTAAATTCTGATGACACATCTGAACAGGTGGGCTTGCAAAATAAGGATGCTCCGGCATCTGATGTATCCAATAATGTTTCAAATTCTGACGAATATCAGTCTCGAGTCTCCAATTCATCTTTGACTATATTACCTATATGTGTAAAGTCTAAATCATCAGAAGATAAAAGGATTGATAATTTTCTGAATATAGCCTGGATAGCAGCAGACTGGAGAAGACGGGCATATCGCTGTTTAAACTCATTAGTAAAAAACTTGCTAGTGTTCAAAAAAGAGATTTATGTCTAAAAAAAGAGTTTAACCTAATTTGACTCAACGTAAAGAAACAAGGCACTTTAGACTCCAAGTCATCTAAATAATTTGCTAATAAAAGAAATTATCTCAATATAATGATGTTTCAAAAACTTCGTTATAAAAAGATTTTTTGTTATAATGAACTCTCGATAATACGACCTTGCTTGAACGCTAGTTTTAACTAAACAAAACACGCAATAATAATATTTGAGTCTTAATACAGTCAAGTCTCGACATAATGAAGACTCGATACAGTGAATTTAGCACCATAACGAACTTTTACTTGATGTAATGAAGTTATGTAGTAAATTCTCGATTATTAAATATCGAGGCAAAATGAAATGTATTCGCTCGCTCTGCAATAAAGTATCTTCTGGTTAACAAACTAATACTCGTTCTGGATCATGAAGAGCTTTACTAAATAATCCGGCGATCCGGATATGATTATAACAATAAAATATGTAAACATTGGATGTTTTGTTAAAAATAAAAACTTGTTAACCTTGGCATTACATTCTGTTTGAAAATATGGGTTCCTCATAGGCTTTCAGAGGACAATAAACGGAACGTGTATAAGGAAGCAAACAAGCCACGATTATTCTTTCTAAAACAATTGATATTAAAGTCGTTAATAAATTACTAGGTGATAATAATAAAGGCTCTAATATAATTTATTAATTTTTTCTAATGTATTGCTTAACTCTATAGAACGGCACTATATATAAGTGTCCTTTTTACGAATGTTCGATTAGTCTGTAATGTCAATAAAAATCTCAACTATTATTATGATTAATACTCAATAATTATTATAATATATCGATTCCGTTAATAAATAAAATTGCACCTAAATAGCCGCTCACAAATTTTTCTAGCATCCGTGATTCCCATGCGAATGATACGCCCTTTCTCTGCAACTATTACAAACCCATCTCCACCGTCCATCACTCATGGTAATACGGTGCAATCCACCATACTCGCGCAAAGGATCGTTTTCAGATAAGAACGCTTCAAGTTCACGCAATGCAGGGCCCTGCGCATATTTCATCTTATTAAGTGAATCCCCATCAGTTTCGTCTATTTTTTTGAAGTAATCTACAGGGCAGGATCTTATATTGAAGATCGCGTCTGTTAATCTATCCGGCAATTGCAGTCCTGTAAAGAAACCGGCAGCCGAGCCTATAAGATCGACCAAGATAGAAAGGTATGGGCCGGCCTTGGCAAGAAACGGCCTCGCATTATATATCTGAAAAAAAAAAAGTTAATAACATTAATAAATGAGAACCGCTTTGTGTATCTTACTGTATATGTCATTGAATAAACGTAACATACCATGTAGCCAGGATGGTCGGTAAAATGGGCTTCACTGTTATCAGAAGCGTAACCTTCGCAAAGAAGATGAAGTACGAATGTATTCTTTCCCCACGTTTTTGGTTTGAAAACTGTGTGAGCCTTTTTCTCTGACAACAACATAAACAATCGGGGCACGATCGCGTCTCTGGTATCAGATATACTATTCCCGATTATATTAATAGCCTCTTGTACAGAAAAAACAACACTTGTATTCTTATTCAGGCTATTAATAATTCTCTCGGTGGATTCTGACTGCATATTGTATATCTTTAAGTCAAATGCGAAAGCATGAGGGAGGTGAGTGTTAGTAAGCAGAGGTTGGGTAAACCGACAATGACAATAGAACTGATGATATCTGTATGTATATATATACCTGAGTGTTATCAGCACCACCAGTCAAATATGCTCCTTTTAAAATTTCCTCAACCGAAACTCTCTTCATAGGATTAACGACCAACAAGTTCTCGAGTATGTGCTGCGCTTGAACGTCGGGTACCTTTTTAATGGGAAATTCAAAGTGTTGCGTATCATACGCGTCCAATAATCTAGCCGTCGCCTCATTATCGTCTAAGAATAGAGGACTTCCAGTACACAATTCATATATCGTACACCCAAATGACCACATGTCCATCGATGTATCTGCTTTAATATTAGTACCACATGTACCGGCTTTGACTAGTTCGGCTATGTTAATTAAAAGAAAAGAAAATGTCAGTATGCTATGGAATTCAAATGCCCGATAGTATTGTAATAACTATTCATTCTGTTTTATTACTTACGCGGAGCATATCGTAACGTGCTGCTACCAACATCTTCTTTTCCATCGACCCTCGCCGACTCGAAATCAATCAATCTCCACTTGTTCACGTCATAAACCTCGTGTACAAAGTTTCCCGGATGAATGTCAAGATGAACTATTTCGTGGTTATGAACATACTGTATAGCTTGTGCTATTGACTTTACCACCATTCTCATGTACAAATCGTCCAAACGATTCTTTCTGCTATGGATAAAGACATCCAAGCTCATAGAATAATAGTCCATAGTCATAGCATACTTCCAAACAGCAGCATCGGGGACATGGAATGCATCGCGCAATGCACCAACAAATTTCGATCGAAGAAACTTTAACATTGTAACCTCGCGATTGAATGAATCGTAGTCTGAGAAAAACTTTACCGCTACGGCTTCGCTCACAGTCACGTCCTCTGCATAACGAACGGATTCGCTGACATCGAATTTTGGTTTTCCCTCGAGCTTGTATCGATCAAATAGAATAGTACCCTCTGGAGCTGATGGAGAAACTAAAGAGCTAGATGAAGATTCGAATGTAGTTGTCATTGCCATTTCAGATAGAATACGGAGCTCGTTTAAAAGTGATGATGGAGTAGAGGGAGTAGAGTTCAGTTTCACCGTATGGTTTGAGGTGCGGACAGTGGTGTTTGATGAAATTGAGTTACATTTTACGGACGCTTCAATATTGGGCGGTCGATAGGTCTGTTCACTGACTCGATGACAACCCGTTTCAATGTCTTCCCTTTGTGAACAAATTTTAGCGTTGTTTCCAAAAACTTCACAAGTATCAACTATTGTCAGCTCCTCCGCCTCCGCCTCTTTCCTATCTTTCCTCCGTCTATACGAACGCCAGGCCAAAACTATGATTACTATAAATAGCAT
Source organism: Paraglomus occultum (assembly GCA_910592205.1). Taxonomy (NCBI): domain Eukaryota; kingdom Fungi; phylum Glomeromycota; class Glomeromycetes; order Paraglomerales; family Paraglomeraceae; genus Paraglomus; species Paraglomus occultum. The sequence continues at coordinate 16,166 of CAJVPJ010000552.1, read as the reverse complement.
TATTAGTATTACACTTTCTACTGTACACAATATATCAACTAGTCCAATTTTCGTCGGATCTGTTTTATTTCCTGTATTAATAGTAGATTTTTGCGGTGGTTTGGAGAATGGGTCTTCCTGACCAGGTGCAAGAAGTCCACCACGGTACTGATCGTTAGGTATATTGGTGATTTTGTTGACTTGAGTAACCCAAGCATTTTGGGTCATGTTGAATGCGGCTAAACTATCAGTTGCTTTGGAGCCGGTTTTTCCGCCATAGGTCTTGAATTGGACGTTGGGAATGGAAAATAAAAGTTAATGGGCAAGAGAGTAAGTAGACTATAGCTATGGACCATACGTGTGCTTCAGTATGAGAAACTTACAATAAAAACATCGCTGCCGGGCAATTGTGCCAACGCATAATGAAAGCCAGCTTCAGTATAGTCCGGTGGCGTAAAGAATGTTGTGCTATTATCAACTATTTTTTGACGCGAAATTCGGATTAGCACGAGGCGTAACTGTGACGTTTTCAATTCTCCAACTCACCCAAATTCCATTTCCACATTGATGACGAATCACCCGAATCCATCAAGTAAATCGTATCGTTAAGTTTTCCTGCATACTCAACGCGGGCATTTACAGGAATATTTACGGTAGTCTGCGGATTAAACCAGATCTTTTTTGGAATGTGAAATGCCCACAGGTTCTTGCCAGACGTGAGAGGACCAATTATATAAATGTTATCTTTAGAGAAAGTCATGGCGAATATGTCCATGGGTGGTGGAGCGTCAGGCTAGACGATGAATTAAGCAAAAAAAAGATGTTAGAATAACTGAACTGGATGTCAAACTAACTTCATGGTTAGTTAACTATCAATATCTCATTCTTTTTATTACAACCTATACTCACCCCTTCAGTTATAGTCTCCCAAATTGAACTCTTTACATTTAGAATAAACGCATCATTCGACTCGGACCCTCCAAAGATAAACAATACTTCTTCGCCTTCTGACGTTTGTACAACAATAGACTTGTGACCACGTCGCGACAAATGTTGGCTCGTATTTAATCCCTTGGTGTTTGGCGTATACCAAGAGCCCAAAGTGTCTTTTTTCAAATCAAACGATTGGATTCCGGCATATTTATTATCGTGTGGGACTGTTCCGCCGGTTACGTACAGGATACCATTAGATGTAACAGAGCATGCTGGTTGATCGACAACCTTAGATATTGGCAGAGAATTCCATTGGGCGGGTTCTGATACATTAAAGGGCGTATTGATGTAACTAAAGTCGGAATTGTTACCATTGTTCGCCACACCACCACCGAATACGTAAAAACGGTTTTCGTAGGCGAATGCGCAATGATCAACCCCCCGCGGTTCTGGATGGGAATCGGTTTGAGAATTGGAAAAAATGAGAAGGAGGACAAGAAAAACTTCGAAAGAGAATGTGTTGGGATTACGGATAGTGGATGGAAACATGGTGATAAAGCGATGAACTTTTGGTAAGCACTCTCAGGGTAGTGATAGGTAATAAAAGAGAGAAAAACCCTGTTCTGTTTTAGAAAAAAAAGTTTGATAGTGGTGCTATGACGCTTGATATGCTATTTATATTTACCATCTACCATCTCTTGTGCTAGCAATGTGATTAAAGGCAAAACCAGCCAAGGAAGTAGAAGTTAGTTATACATAGCACAAGTGAATCCCAACATGTTTCGCACATGCACTTATTGTTATTATTGTTTGTGAAACAAGCTTTAAATTCACCACATATTGTACCATAATATTTAGTACAATGGACAAAGACATAGTCTAACTGTCAATGCGCTTCGGGCCGATGCTGAGGGTTGAATATACGCTCTTTAATCTGATGCAATAATAACTCTATATCTTCCGCAATTATCACCCAAGATACTGACTACCTTTCCGCCCGTAAAAAAGGTAAACACGTACCTTACAATGTGAAACTCTGGAAATCTAATCAAATTGAGTAAATCATAATGGTGGAGGTGGCGGTAACATGGGGGAATTACAGTGTTGTTGTTACATTTCATTAATTTGTACTATAGTTGTCCCTCGCCTCGCCACAATCAATTGGACACAATTATTCATAGTATTGTAATAATAATAATAACTCGATGAAGCGTGATGAAACTCTCCTTTAAATATTATTAATGACCTTTGCGTGCGTGGCGTCATTTTTATACCGAGGGGTACAATTTGCAAAGGATTTTGCCACATGTCGATTTAGTCAAAAAGTATAATTCGCCAGTTTGCTTGCACATTAGAGGCGAGGAAGGAAAAAAAATCATTAACAGCCCTTTGAAATGTTACTTAACAAGGTCTAATATTGCACATACACAATATTGGATGATATCATTTATTCACATTAACGCAGCTACACTATCACTATGCGAAAGACCATTGGTTAACTAAGACAATGTTAATTTAGCAGCGTAGTAACTATTATGTCACTTTTATCCCGCAGTAATCCTAACAAACGGTCATACATTAATTAATGTGACCCCGAGTCAAACCGTACACATTGAATACATGGCGTAATTTTGAGTTTCGATAAACCTATCACATGACTTTTCTTTGTTAGTATGTGGTACGAGGTATTGAAACGAGACATAATTCTCATTTCACCTGTTAAGTTAAGTAACACCTGTTTAACACCCCAATACAGCCAAGACGGGAATAACCCCATCGAGAAAGTGACTTCCTACCAATTCCTGCCCCACGTTTGAGGAATATTGATGGGTACCGTCCAATTTCGACCGAGTAAGTTATTTTTTCTCCACGATTGTTTTCATAGGCTCGACACTTTTGAAGTTGGAGCATGATCAAATCATACTGATGTTGTTTAATAATTATATTATTACTAGTTTTAGCATCGTTCGACTCACAAGTATCTGTCACATTATCTGGGACATTGGTAAAGCTCCTTATTAAGTTATATCAATATTGCGAACGAGGTGCACAAGCTCATCAATGGCCCGTGCATCTCCTATTACGGAGATTGATGTACTTGTTATAACAATCGAGACCAACCCCTGAGGGTGACGTTTATAGTTTATTTGTGCCATTATCTAAATGCAGGGCCCGAATGTCATGAGTAATAAGCCAGCTACTTAATTGGCCTCCCTTCAAGACGATTCTCCATCTGGTCGTGTTACAAATTATTTACACAATAGTTTTTGACGCTGTTGGAGAAGACTGGGGAGATAAACAACCAATAACAATTAACCTGATTAAAGAACAAACATTACTGCAATGGTGCACGAACTTTAGAACAAAGAAGCAGTGTTCCAATTACCCGTTACAATTATAGTTTAATGTATGACATGATAGCAATGTGGCTTTTATGGAGACAATCGTGAAATTCGTTAGTCTTTTGCTAATTATAACCGGACGCTCTTAACGGCTAACTTTTCAGATTAAAATGCGTGCGGTTTACGTGAAACATAAACTAAAAACGTTGAGCTTATTTTAATCTGACGCAATATTGCAATGCAATGCGTGTCGATATGTCTCACACAAAAGTCCTGCATAAAATGCACTGGCGTCAGTTAAACTCTGTTATACAACCAAGGGTTGGAGGGGATGCCCGAGCACTTTATTTTCCCCGGATTATTCATTCCGTCCTAACTGTTTAAGGACTTATGTTGCACAACGCTTTGTTAGACTGTTTCTAGTCATCGACCTCTGATTCGTTCCCATGTCGGAGTTTATGGACTATTGTATAACCGTAATAGTAAACAAGTGAACATAAACATACGCATGCTAGAGATTATCTTTTTTCATTTGTCCATGGCTTTCTTTTAGGGATTGGTCAGCTTTTTACAGTTCCCAAGTTGTTGCAACAAAGACAACATAGATATTTGTACAGCTTCTCTCAACAGAGATAATGGCAACTCGAGGGAAGATATGAGGAGTCACTGCTGTTTAAAATGTAGACGCGCTTTAAAACGCGACAACTTTATACCTATGCGAATTTCTGTCATGTAATAGGAAAAGCGAGAGGCAGCAGCGCAGGATCAAGGTACAGCAGCAAGAGTGAAAGGTGGCACATCGAAAGGTGATGTGGATTTACAACTCCGTTCTTTTGCATTGATGTTTGCATACAGGCATCAGTTAATTCACAGGACGACACAACAATGAATCAGAACAAAATTTCACTTCTACTTTATTACAGGCAGAGGAGCATGAATGCCAGCACTCCTTGACAAGAGCTGCTCAGACAACGGGGGAGAAAACGAGTATTGTGTGTGTGTTCTTTCCAAGTTAAGGGCATAGATCTCCTTCGATATCTTTCTACATCATCAACCATCTTACTAATGGGATTAAATTCTCTTGACACTTTTCACCCATAGAACATTTCCGGCTGCCTTTTGTTCTTCCAAGAATCGACGAAGTTCAGCTTTTTTCAAACCTTTTTTTCACACTTTACACTACTGATGACGTTCCAGCTCCGTCACTTCCTGCGGCCAAGTGGCGGTATGTTCCTCTGGCGCACCTTACATGTCAAATGCCATTGCGGCCAAGTGGCGGATGGCCTCTTTGTGGTAAGGGTCAACAGGTAAAGCCGGAATGACGCTGCGGCCAAGTGGCGAGCTGACTTCTAAGATAGTCTTCAATGCCAAGTGGTGACAGCTGGATTGAAACTATATTTCTTATCACTGATTATTTGTTTAACGTTACCGAAAACTATAATACTTACTTACTATCCAGCCTCGCTTGGTTATGTCTCCTTCCTTCTCTTCTAACAGTTGCCCGCCGATTTTTCCGGAGCATTGCCTCCTGGGCACCATCGTTATTTGTTAGACGGGCTATCAAACGGCTTTCTTGTTTCTTCATTCCCGTGAAAGCTACAAATTCCTTGGAGCCGTTGTTGGGCATATTAATACGTGGGTTTGCTTCGGTGTTAAGATGGTGTTTAACTATCTTCGAACTCACTTTTCCCATAACTGCTGACTCGGCTTCTGAGCAGTATTTGGATCTCAAATTTCTTTCTGACTGAAATCAAGAAAAATGGCATTTTTACCAATGACTCGGTGTACATATGCATTCAAACTTGTCAGGAGCTCGGACATTGCAACGGGATCTGTTCATTGTTTCGAAGAATTAAAAAAATAAGCAACTAAAAATAAAGAAAGAAATATTGAATATGGTACATTATCAGTCAATACAGTAGTCTCGTGCTTGGAACTGGGGATACGCCTGCTGGTATTTTTAGGTACTAGTACTGAGAGGGGAAACGTTATGACAAAAAAGGCTCTATTGTCTCAATGTTTACCAGTTTTGTTGCAGCCTACCCCAATTTAATGTAAATTAGTTTCATATTTTATTTTTATATAGACATATCCCATATTAAATGTATTGTAGCTTTAATAAGCTTCAATTGAGGTTTTGAGGATCTTCATTGGCACACCAAGCTTCAATTGAATTTATCTTAATTTTAATGTTAGTATGACTGTTATTCTGTAACATGCTGAGATGCCTACACAACACACCTTTACAGATTTTTAGTGACTCTTTTTCCAAACAGGATCATCCTTGCACAATAAATTTTAATAATTACTGGAATAAACAAAGGCATAAAGAACTGATTTTTATTGTTTTAATAACTTGTGATATTATTACAAATTATGAATGCAACACAACAAATAGTAAAAAGTTTACTATTCCGATGCACATATCACAATATAAATATACCTTTATTCGTAAATTTAAGTACTGGACACACGTTTCCCACTGTGTATGTGCAGTCTGTTTCGGTAAGTATATCATGTGATAAATTTGATGCTTGCAATGGTTACAATTTCAGGATGCTCCTACGATACTCAATTACATTGTTATATCCTAATTATTGACACATAATTCACGACTAATGATCTTCATATTTTCTACTTTCTTGTTTTTTGGGGTTTGTGAAGGATTTCCAAATGATCCTCCTTTTTCACCAGCTCGTTCTGGATTTTTCCTTTTTCGATTTCTGTGTGCACGTGAATGTGCAAGCGAGACACTATTTGTGTGTTCACAAATAGTTAGGTGAATATATAAATAAGTAAGATTCTAAACATTATCAATGGTAGTAATGATAAGCACATAATACTTGCAAATCCCTGAAAAGTACATAAAAACTTTCGAGTACCGAAAGGGTTTTGGGGGTGTTTGGCATCTTTAAATGAGAAATACCACCAAGCCGTAGTATATTCGTCGCTTTACAGTCCATCCCATATATATTATGAACCCATCCTTAACAAGAAACAAAGAAAAATCGTTAGTTGATGCAATTTCGTTACTATTACTACAATTGTTTCTTCCGCTTAATTACCCCATGAGTGTATTCCAAAGACAAATGTGGAATGAATGTCAGAGCTAGGTGCTTTGGAATTCTCTTTAAAGAACGTATATAAGATATCCCGCATTGCCACACTTAGGTCAACTTTGTCTTCGCAAATCTTTTTTTGATGAGGTTCTGGTAGTCCACCGCTTCTGAGACCTATGAGAGCCTCAAGCCTGTTAATACTCTTTTTCAAAGTCCCTCGAAAATCGCACTTCTGTCCAATGCGAGCTCTGAGAACAACGGAACGACCTTCATTTCGGCGACAAGCTGACGCCCAACATGCAATTTCCCCACTATAAAATTATGTAGATGGAATGTGATTACATAAAATCGGACTAGTCATATTGTTTATCTATACGTACATACCATCTTTAGTTCCTCCCTATTTAAGAATCTTTTTGCAAGCATGTTGGGAAATGCGTTGTCGAAGCCAGCTTCGGAAACGGGAAGATCAACTCTTTCCAGATTTTCAGCACTATATGTGCAAGAATTGACTGTAAGAAAACAAAATAAAGTTTTTGATAATTATATTTTGTTTCACTCACTACATAACAACAGCCCGTCTTAAAATGGAAATAACATTCTTTTCCTCATCGCTAAGCTCTACTTTTCGATTCGTTTCAATAATTTCTGGGGTTTATCTATCGATTGCGTTGATGATATCTTTATTATCTTTTTTTGTAATCTAAATTATTCGAGTCAGCAACATTTTTTAAAGTGTTGAAACAAGACACATATTTTTTTTTAACCTACTTTTTCAACTTCATCGAAAAAATACTCTACCACATCAAGAAAATCCGATTCGATCAATTTAACTTCATTATTGAAACGTTCAACCATTTCCTCCCAGTCATTTGTCGAGAAAAGAGATTTTATTTGGGTATTCTCAGTCAAATCAAGTATATTCCAATATGCAAAGCTATGAAAAAACTATAATTAAAAATAATCATCACCGATGTCCATGTTATCTATCAATAAACCTACTTCAAACATTTTTGGGCCTCAGGAATTGTCTTTACATAACTTGTCAATTTATCTCCAACGTTTGTACCGCTACGGAGGATCCACGGATGCTGAGAAGTTGATGACATTGGCTTGGATTCTTCTATGCGTTCTATGAAGTTTATATTATTACCATTATCGTCGCTGATGTCATCATTGCGAATTTTGTCATTATTTCCCTTGTCCATAAAGAATTCATCAATCTCATCTACGCCCTCCTCTTCTTCCTGATCTTCTTCACTCACATCTGGATCTGGATTGGAGTTCGTGTTTTTTGCTGAAGACTCACCCTGTAATAAAAATTACCAACCGTTTTAAGCATATTTATTGAAACCTTTTAATTTGTTTTTGAAAAATAAGCCTAGTTTACCTTGTTTAATGCCAACATATTTATCTCCCCGTGAAGATTAAGATTAGTATTACGTACACCACGACGAATTAAAATCTATATCAAATTGTTGTAAATGTTAAATCCAACTATATGAAATAAAAGCCAACAGCTGAACATACCGCTGTCTTCTCCTGCAACCATGTTTCCCAATCACGTAAATCCTTGCATCCTATCAAAAAAGGGATCAGTACTTTATAACATAACAAACATACTCTCAATTACATACATCCACCGTTTTTTTCATTATTTTTAGTTTATCCCGAAGCTCCTGATTGTCAGCAATATTCGAGACCAGGTCAAGAGTTTGTCGATATTTATCAGTTGCTTATTTCGATGTGCTGGACATATATATCGAAAAAACGCGATTGGAGTTGGATCGGGGCAAGCTAACATCCAATTAATGTTGACTTCTTGCCGATTTAACTTGCACGAGGAGGATTTCATTATTTGATAGTAAAAGGATAGAAAGAAATTGTGAGTATTTTGATAAACAAAGTAAATTAAGTATTCAGCAAAGTGGTTTGTTTTTCACATAAGGCCGGCCACCGCGCTTGATGGTGACTCGCCATTGCTGGCTTCTGACAGTTTCTCTCTGCCACAGGCGCCTTTTGTGTTAAACAAACCCCATAAACTCTGTGCAATGAAATCAGCCGGCCGTCGCTTGATGACGACTCGCAATTGCTTGCTTCCGACAGTTTCTCTCTGTCGCAGGCGCTTCATTCTTGCTAACAAAAGCTATGGCTTATAAAGAGAAGGAAATAGGCTATTCACCCACCTGAATAAATAATATTCGATATCTGATATGTATGTAATTTGCAAAACGAAAAATTTTTTTATACCGATGTTAGGTAACGCGTCGTGCCGAACACGCTGATCACTTTTAGAATCTCTGCCATCTCCAATATTATTGGCCGATATACTGATGATATAAAAAATGCATCGTTGATCATTAATAGCTATCTGCACAAAGGTGAGTTTATTGTATTTGGATGATCCTCTTGCAATTCGGCTAAGGTTTGACACACCATTGAACCTGCGGAAGCCGGGACGATATTTGCAGAATCGTACGACAATATACAGATGATCCAAAAAAAGCATCTAAGATTATTGATAAGCATTTGCTAGAGATTTTGTGTAATCTTTGATTTTACTAAGGCAATAGATGATCCTCTACGTATACGAAATTGGTTGGGTACAGCCTTAAATTTTTCTAATGAGTAGAGCAGGATTTCAGATATATGAGAAATTTTTCTGCCTCTTGCAATTGTATCTTCTTTTCTTCAACCTCGTATTGTAATTTTTTATTAGCTGCTTTGACATGTTTCTCATGCTTTATAATAATCTTTTGCATAAAGTTTTATCGTTATATCCAAGTAATCGTCGACATAAAATACCCAGCTCTTTCTGAACTAGACGATTGATTTCCTCCTGATGATCACGTGTACAAATCGGGACAGTATTTAAAGTTTGGGATTCTTGGTTAGCCATGTCTATATAATACGATAAATTTTCAAGTGGTTCCATAATTTAATTTGTTTTTACGCTTTTTATTTAATACTTTTTTATATACCTCTAATGTATGGTACAAATAAGTCTCAATTCGATCACAATTTGTTCTGGTGACCTAGAGTGATGTAAAGGTCTATAATATGCTCTCTTAACCAGACTTTTTGGAAGCTTTGATATAATGGGGTTGTAATCTGGGTGAAACATCGATTATTAGTTTGCGCGCAAAAAGTTTGCAGGCAAAAATTATGTAATATATACCGATAAAAGAAATAGCTATTAATCATCACGAAATAGCAGAATAACCTTGTTGAATGGTGTAAACAGACGTTAAAGTGAAAGTCGATCAAACGACAATATCTCGATTGCTAAAACGATCAAGTGAGTTCTTGGATATAGACGAATTGCATAAGCCCCTCCAGAAACGTGTCCGAACTGTAAAATGTCCAGAACTTGAGGAAGCACTACTAGAATGGTGCCTACGAGCTCAAGATTTGAATGATTATTTTGTTGTAGACGAGAAATAGGAGTTGCAATCAGGGAATGCAAATGATTTAGGAAGTGGGCAATTAAGCAGTATTAATAAAGAAACGTTTTTGCTTTTTTTTTTCATTAAACTGGCTGTTAAAGACAGATTAGATTAGAATTAATATTACAGTATGTGAGAGAAATTGCAATCGCACATGCATTATTATACAGCACAAGGAAAACTACTATAATACATCACGTGATATATGCATTTAGAATACTATATGAGATTTATAAAAATCGATTGCATATGCGTTTGTATGCAATAATGATTAAGTCCAAACTCGGGACTAGGCAAATTTATGTATTTAGAGGAGTTATGCATTTAGAGGAGTCTGACTGTATCTGCTAAATTCTAGAGAAAAATAAGACTCATAACAAGTCCTGAAAAAGTGATTAAAGTAATATAAAACTTAATTATCAAAATTGGATCTATTGTGAATGAAGACATTGAAACTGAATTAGTAGAAACTGAAAAGGGTGAGTGATTTTCTTCAAGCAAATATGAAGCAACCAACTATGATTTTTAATTTTGTACAAAATCCATTTCGGACTTCGTGTTAACGAGATTCTCTTCGTTTTAAAAAAAAATTGGTATGTAGCCATCGATAAGATGATCGCGTAATCAACTTTTTGTCTCACGTCAAGGACGCACGCTAAGCTCCTGCCGTACTGACAAAACATACTCCATTGCACACATAGCTGGGTAATCTTTGGCTTTGAGCATATCACAGATTTACCTCGCAAGTCTTCGGTTATCTTATCTGTCAGTAGAATAAGTTTCCCCATAATCACAATAATAATCAAATTCCCTGTTTGATTAATTAGAAGAATTAATATTATTAATAGCATTCGTCCGCCGATCTCTATATTATATCACGTGAATAATTAAGATCCGTGTCGAAATCATTTCTCTTTTCCAATACGTTTTTTGTATTTAGTCAAACAGAATGTCCTTCCGTAAAATAGACGTCGACGCCTTAGACGAGGAGCTGTTATCAAAGGAGGAATTGTTTATATTCTCGAATGGGGTCGCGAATGGTCCGACTTTGGAAAGTGTAAAAAGTAAAGCAATAGACGTAAGAAATGCCCTGACTAGGTGAGAGTCTGCAGCGAGGAACGAGGGGTGGTGTGGGCTACATTTAAAACGTGTGTAAGTCGAAAAGATTAGTGACACCAGGCTTTTTCGTCGGAAGAGGTGATACGGCAACAGCATTATCAATTGCTTTAGATAATCCACCATATGGGCTTGACAATGACGAGGCGAAGGTACCAATAATTCTTAGTTTCCGGGAGAAAAGATCCTTTGCTTTTCTTCCATGATTTTTTATTATCAACTATCTGCTCATTCTTTCTCCTGCCAAACAGGCACAAAACACAAGAAACGTCCTTGATGTCTTATCATCAGTCAAAGCTAGCGACATTCTCGGACATGTGAAAGCCCTGTCGAGTGACCAACAGTTGGTGCTGATGAAGTATATTTATAAAGGTATGGCAACACCAGAGACTGGACAATCGGCGGTTCTGTTGAATTGGCACGACAAGGTGAGGAGAATTTGTATAGATTGGTGAAATTTGAAATGGAGTTGGAAAAAAGACTTTACATTAATTGACTTTGTATGTCTTGGTTCTTTGCTCTTTTTTTTTGTAGCTTACAGAAGTGGCAGGTGTTGGGTGTATTGTACGCGTGATTACAGATAGAAAAACTGTCTAGAGTATAATTCGAATTTACCAACTCTTTATATTATTTCGTAATTTATGTACCAAGTCTTATTCAATAAATTAAAAGGAACTTAATCCTTGGTCTTTATTAACAGTAGGAAAGAAGGGGAGGAGGATTATACAATAGTGCGTTTTGTACATGTTTTCAGGTGAAAGAATGCCATGATCGACCGATTTTGGTATTAATATTCTTTCATTGATATCTAACGTTGAACGATCTATTCAAATCTTGGCATTCTCTCTTAATACGTAAATCCATAAAACGATCCAGCCGAATTTACAAGCCAAATTTCCATTATTCCCTTAATTACAGTTTCTGTGATAACATCATCCGTTGGCATCCAGTCAAGTTGTGAATTTCAAGATCCAGATTCATTTGCATCCATGAACTCTCCAAATTCATTTGGTGATGGTGACCTCGAACGACGAGCTGAGGGAAGATCCATTGTACCTCTTTGTAGTCTCTGTCTCATTGAAGCTGCGGATGGGGGGGGAGGAAGAAATGGTATGGATTCTACAAGGATGTAAGAATTTGAAGTTCAATATATCATAGTGAGTGTAGGCTCCCGAGCTGTTAAGACGCAGGAAGGATTAAGTTTATATGCACATACGATCGGCTCCAGAACTTGAACTTGTCTGTGAGGCAGGACGTGATCGCCGTGGGGGATGATGCTGAGTAAAATCGACAAGTTCTGTTAGTAAAAACGAAATCCCTTCTCGAGAACTTGGTTCCAATACCAACTCTTCTTACCCCGCCAATATTAATGCTAATCGTCTCTCCTTCTTTCAAACTGAAATCCATTTTCGGTAACGCAACTCCTTCTTTTTCCTTCTCCGCCCGTTCCTTGGCTTCATTCTCTACTTTCACATGTTTTACATGATCTTGAAGGGCAACTTGGAAATCAAACGCTTCACTGCGTTCTTGAAAACCAATTCCGATAAATGCATGGCGACCTTTATCTTCAATTCGGAGTACGAAGTAGCGTGAGGAATCGAGGACTGGTTCGACCGAGTTTGTTGCAGGATCATGAAGACATTCAGCGAACAGTTCGCCTTTAACGTACAGACGATATTGTTAACAGACGAGTGCCCATAAGAAGAGAAAGGAAGCTGTTACTTGTTGATAACAGAAAAGAAATGAATAGATTCTTTGTTTTAATAATATCAAACCTGTCGTCGAATCCTCTAGTCGAATGAAGCATTTACTGCCTTTTGCAAATACGCGTAGCCGACCTTTCCATAAGAACGTGCCCGCATCTCCCCATTCTTGTGCTCTATTGAAGTGCAATCATTTCAGCAGCATTTCATAAACGATTGATTTAGTCATGTAACAAGTTGAATAGTACCGATATCCTCTGCTCGAAGTTCGTGGGGGAATGCGATACACTAGAAATTGTGAGGCGTTGATAAATATTCGTTAAAAACAATCGCATCGATCCGAGTTGCATTATTTGTGTATCAACTGGTTGTTTTATTTTTTATTATCATTTATTTTACCAAGACATTCTCTTATAACAAGCAGAACACTTTCATATTCTTCGTCCATAGTTTAGGGTTCATGTAATTTTGATAGTAGGCCAGGCCCGGTTCTTTTAGTTTATTGTACTTCTAAGCTATTCCTTATTTAGTCAGTCAGCCACGAAAGGTTATACAGAGATACAAAGATTTTAACTGGAGGTATATGTAACACAGAAATCACGCTTCTGCAACGATAGCACGCACATTTGGTATTATGGTCAATGACCCAGTATTAAAACCAATTGTGGGAATGTTCGCGTGCAAATTCTCAATCAAACTAAAAAGAATTTTGTGGCCAGTCTCGACCAAGAATTAATAATTGTAAACCACTTAGTTGATATTACATTATTATATTAATTAAACAAACAGAATACCGTATACTACCGTGAATAAGCACCCCTTTATTACCATTGCAGTTTATTACATAATTATATAAAAGTCTTTGTTACTGGATTACGGTTATTTACATGGAAACTTTTTTGTTGAAAGTACCGTATCGCTCACGTAAATGAGAGCTCCCATTCGAGCATATGAAAATGTTAAGCAAGAATAAATACTGTGCATGAGGAAATCGGACTTGGCACAAAAACACATAACTATGTTTCTGTAAAATTTACGCGCCAAACTTGTTAATTGTAAAATAACGTAACAACCTACGGCTTAATTGCGGATATTGCGTAAAACGAAAAAACATTGATAAAACCCCTTGTAAACAAAAAACGCGCTTTACGCTTTTACCTTTTGACAAGATACTAAGCGGTCTTTAACCTTACTATGGCCTAGCAGCTAATTCGATGAGTAGGATACGGCCTAGAAACCTGCATCTTTAAACCCAAGTAAGTAAACAACAAATAGCACAGTTCTGTATTCGTAATATTTCGATTAAACGTAAATTTTTGTTTCAAATAGGAGCATCTCCTTTTTTGCCTCCGACTACTACTAGAAGACCAGGGCGAAGGGGAGCCGTGGTTCGGGGACCCCAAGGTACGTAGACTACATGAAAATTAAAAGATAATGCCTTTTCGACAAAAGTATTTTTAAATAATATCTCAACCAATGCCTCTATTGGACTCCTCAATTCAGCAACCCGCGATCGATACAAGGAGCCAGTAAGTTTTGATTAGTAATGTCTTGATTATAAGTTAAATATTTAATCACTTTTGGCTTAATATTAAGATCAACTGTGGCAAGCAATCGTCAGCCATGACGTAACCCACCTCGAGCCGCAAGGCCACCAACAATGCAGTAGGTTTTTTCGAGCCCCGTCGCGGTCTTGCAGCTCGAGTCGTAGCGGGGGTTGTGCCTTCAAAAAAATATTGATACAATTAAATGACTACAACAAATAGATATAATGTTATCGAACAAACTTACTGTCTCTTGTGGCTGTGCTGTGTTTGCCCTTTTTAAAACAAATATCAATACAAATAAATATCACTGTAATAGTCATAACAAATATTTATGTCTTTAGTTTATATTATCAATATTATGTCAAATTACTACACAAGGCAGCGGGAAATAGAGTAAGCCATCTTGTATGATAAACATTAACAGTGTACTTGACTTGTCAACTCGACCATAATACAAGCAATTTGTATTCATTGTTCAGATAACTTGTTATTTTTATTTTAATGTTCAAGCTGTGTTAGGATTGACGTTGTTTGTATCAAGAGAAATGCTTGAGTAAGACGACGTCCGCTTTTATTATCGAAAAGTAACTCGGACTCTGGATAAATGTGTCAACGATAGAGGGTATTATTATGAACTTTGATGATAATGTCAAAGCGGTCGGTGTCGATATAATTGAAAGTTATGCACATCCACTCATTCTACACAATTATGATTGTTAGGCAATTTAAGGGCCAAGAGATAATTATGATGCTCTTGTGAATATTATTGTCTATAATTAAATATCGTTTACTATGTCGAGAATGACGCAATTTGTTACAAAGGCTAGCTGCTGCAAATGACAATAAGTTATTTAACAATCTAGCAATCTACAGTCCTACTTTGTAAAAGAGATTATTTATGAGAATATTTAACTGGCTTCGACAACCAGTATCAGCCGACTTTACATCACGCTTAACACTAAAGATGGTGATTTGAAACAATTACAGATCTTAGCAATACCGTAAAGAAAAGTTAATCGTTGCTTCCATGACACAAACCACAAACGCGGTATTTATTAGCCCGCGTATTTCCATAATCCGTGTGATCGCAATACTTTCAATTGACTTGACTAAATTTCACCACACCATTAATTATAATTTACATTAGAATAGACACATTATTAGCACCGTAACCTGCTTTGATTGATAATTTACGAATATACATCATTATTATCGCTCCTTCACGACAAGGAATCAATAATCCGCCGAGTTTTACAATAGCAAATGCTCTTGACGCTAACGAATGATATGGAATACAATACTCTTGAAATATCCAGATAATAGGAGAGACAATATTAAAATAATTGTCACAAGACAGAAGGCCAAAGCTGAAGCAAAATATCAAGGCCGATAATTGCGTAATTGACTAGTACTCTTGTTATTTCAAAAGTGATTCGTTGGTTGCTGCAAATTGATTGGGTCCAAGTAACGTGACTGTATGTACGACGTCTTCAACCAGTCATCAGCTTTGAAATATTGTGTCGCAAACAGATAATTGTAGTATAAATCGTAGTTTAAACGTCACTAATCAAAGTATATCGATATATGTCACCCGCAACCAAGGGAACCTATGGTATATCATAGTGATATATACATGTTTTGTTTATATAATGCTCGTGGTTTTGTCTCATGGAGTTATGACCATGTGTAATAATGCTGTGTATGTATGAAGGAGCTGTGGTTGTAGAATAAAATGTATGATGACGATGTATTGTGTGATTCCCTATCTGATGTTTAATCAAGACTATTGTAGAGGTTTACCTTCTTGTTAGTCATGTCTAATAAAAGACACAGATCAAAACTATTAATAGACAGCGATGATACATTGTATTGCGGTGTTTCAAGAGATGACTAGTGCGTAATTCGGCAGTGTATTGATGACATTGTGACCGTCAGTTTTTATAGCCGAAAAAGTCAACCAATTAAATCAATCACAATAGCGTACTTATAAATCTGTATCGCGACATAAATATTTCTTAAAATGGTACAACTATACAAAAAT
>CAJVPJ010000551.1:0-22026 GCA_910592205.1 Paraglomus occultum | reverse complement strand
TGAAAAATTGGATTTTTCATATGTTTTACTATTGATCGACAAATTTCGGCCAATACTTTTTGGTAGTGAGTGTAGTTACGGTAATTTTGGTTACTGCGGTGTGCAAAAAATGCAATTGTTTAAAATTGCTACGAGCAAACCGATTAAATTATATCGACATAGCATTCTAACATTCATTAAGCTTTTTGAGACTCCAGCATACACTTAAATCTATGAGTATATTCCAGAAGCTTTGGCTTGTTTTATTTACATGACTTGAAGTTGGAAACAGAAAAAAGTTAAAAAAATCTTTTGCTAGTAAATAAAGCACTTTTCAGTTCATAGCAATTAAAACAGTCAAAGACTTACTTCGTTTTCTAAATATTGTAAGTTTTTTACTGTTATGCTATAAAAATTTTTTCCGAGTAATAATATAAATTTTTAAATTTTATAAACGCCAAAAATGAGCGAAAATGCGATTTTCAAGAAGACGCGGTATAAAACTATACACGAATAAAACAGCTTAAAACTTACAATAATTAAGAACCGATCAGTTATTATGTTTGTTATACAATGCATTCGGGCTAAAATCATAGACTTCTTGTAACATTTTATATAGACCTATGCCGGAAACATCTTACAGAGCTTTCAACAAGACAATGACCCAAGAGGCCTCGCTAAAATGTCTCTTCAAAATAAGTGCTTAAAGTTATGGATTAACCCTGACTTAAATCTAATAAAGAATCTCTAGAGCGGTTTTATTAAGGCTAGAGTTTGATCAATGAGACGCGAGCTTGTCATAAAGGGGACAATGAATTCAATGAAAACAGCTGGTTTTAGCTTTCAAATGCGTAAAATTTATTGTCACGTTTACTTGGTGATCAATACTTTTTGGACCATTTTCATGTTAACACGTGTAACATACTAATACTGTAAATTAGATCTACATAGTAATAGTGAACACGAATAAATATTTTAGAATTTTAACACGCTGGCTGCATTGACCGACTTACACCTTATCGAGAATTTCTAAATAGCGGGAAGGAGAAAATTTTAGCAGAAAAGTGGGATTTGATTGTGTATGCAGAAATTTAATACAGAATACGTATGAAGTTTAATATTAATATTCTTAATTAAATTATTATTTTAACAATTGCTGTAAATTTATCGTCGTTACAAAACGAAAACAAAAATATTAATATCGCTCCATTTAATTTATAAAAGTACAATATTTTGGTCAAAGTATTGTTACGGCGAGGCTGCCGGATGAATAATGACAGAATCACAAAGTTAAGCACGCGTTCCCAATGTAACTAAATTATTTCCAAAAACCAGACACGGGCGCAGCAAAAACGGGCAGTTATAATTTTTTTTCTCTTCAAGCGTATAGTTTTAACTAATAGACAATTGCAGTGCACGCCTTTATTTTACCTCTCGGTTGACATAACTTGAAATAATGAAGTTAAGATTGAGAATATGGTGAAACATGAAACAGTTATCCATCATTTCTTATATGGAGACTGTTGGTGTTATAGTGCGGAAAGTTTCGAACCGTACAATCTAGACTGTTTAAACGGTAAAACGTGACGAACATAATAACTAGTCAAAACGCCAAATCGAACTTGGGTTCTAATTAAAATTAGGTGTGAGTATTAGATTGTTAATCTTCGACATCTAATCAGTTGTATATACTTTCAATTTCCAGTAAGAGTACAGAGGTTTCAGCGTGATGTTTGGTATAAACCAGCTATGTGAGAATATTGTTTTATTAGAATCAGATAGTTAAAAAGTTCGCAAGCTTGTATACAACCATCAATATTTATTCTTCTGATATGGTAAATAAAAACGGTAAAGAATTGGAAATCATATTTAGAAGCAATTGGATAACGTCTGAAGCGCTGACACTTGCTTCATATTCTTACATAGTAAACACGGGCAATGATTTCACTATTGAGGATGTGGTTTTTAGTGAGCATTTTGTACCCAGCGATAGTTGCATATCTAATAGATAAAATATTACTTGTCCAAAAGAAAGCAGTGTTTGTATGCTTTTGAGATGTGGAATTAATAAAGGAATATCCGATTTAACGAAATACAATGCAAATTTTTGGTGGCACTGTCCCACTAATCGAATTCGCGCATAATAACAAGAACAATCAATCAGTCGTCAGGCTCGCAAGCCCTTGTCCCTCAAAAAAAAATTACATTCGCCGAACATCTTTACTTTAGACTTTAGTCCAGCCTATAAACTTTCGTAAAGATGTCCAGTAGCAGGAACTCACATCATAGAAAGCTAAATTTCAACGTCGGAGAGAATTATGAAGTGCTGGACGTGGTCGGTGAGGGTGCCTACGGTGTTGTATGGTATGTATTAAAGGACGATTGTTCTTTATTTGGATTGCAGTCACAAACCCACTATTGTCACTTGCAATCGTCGAAGGCATGATCAAAGGCCTTCGAGTGTAGAAGATGGAAGTTTTGAACACTCAATCCACCGAGATTTGATTGTTCGAATTTCCAGCAAAGAAGTAATTCACCCCACTTCAAACTTGTTAACTTTCTATCCGCCAAACGGCGCTGGATGCTTTTAGCTCTGCTGTGCATAAACCGTCGGGTCAAAAAGTTGCCATAAAGAAGATAACTCCCTTTGATCATTCAATGTTCTGCTTGCGTACTCTTCGCGAAATAAAGCTCTTACGCTACTTCAATCATGAAAATGTGAGTACGGCAACAGTATTTATTATTTATTTTTCCGTCCTTCTCTTTTCATAACATCAGCACTAACCTAGGCTCTCAAATTGAATTAGATTATAGCTATTTTGGATGTCGTGAAACCTGAAAGTTTAGAAAAATTCAGCGAAGTGTAGGTTATTTCGCGTTCGTATTGCATTCAATCTTTTCTTCAAAATTTATGCTTTGATATTGTTAGGTACCTTATACAAGAACTTATGGAAACTGATATGCATCGTGTTATTCGCACCCAAGAGTTGAGCGATGATCATTGTCAATACTTCATTTATCAAACCCTTCGTGCTTTAAAAGCTTTGCATTCCGCAAATGTTTTGCACCGCGATCTGAAGCCAAGCAATTTACTTTTGAATGCCAATTGTGATCTGAAGGTTGTTAAAATTTGCGTTTGTGCTCATCGCAATGTCTCAAGTTAATGGACTTTACTTCTCCAATGAAAGGTCTGTGATTTTGGTCTTGCTAGGAGCGCAAATTCTAGCGATGAACATAGCGGTTTTATGACCGAATATGTGGCCACTCGATGGTATCGTGCGCCAGAGATTATGCTCACCTTCAAGGAATATACGAAGGCAATCGATGTTTGGTCCGTCGGCTGCATCCTAGCGGAGATGTTAAGCGGAAAGCCATTATTTCCTGGGAGAGATTGTATCCTTTGTCGTTATTAAATTTTCTAATACAACGGATGTTTCATATCTTAACTCGGTCTTTGATGTTTATTCACATAGATCACCACCAGCTTACCCTGATTCTAGACGTTCTGGGAACACCCACCATGGAAGATTTCTATGGTATTAAAAGCAGAAGGGTACGTGAATCGGCGCTAACTTTGCAATGATTAATCACCGTCGTTATAACTCCTAAGTTTTTAATCGTCCGTATGCAGGCACGCGAGTACATCAGGACTTTGCCTTTCAAGAGGCGTGTTTCGTTCGCTCAGATGTTTCCCGAGGCTAACACACTCGCGCTAGATATGCTTGAGAAATTGCTTGCGTTTAATCCTACAAAACGAATAACCGTTGAAGAGGCGCTGAAACACCCGTATTTGGAACCTGTGAGTAAATTCACGCTGATTGTTTGTTACAAAGTAATCAGAAGTTACAGTATTAATTGTCATTTGTGATTATTACAGTATCATGATCCTGAGGACGAACCGGCAGCTGATCCAATCCCTGAATCATTTTTTGACTTCGACAAGCACAAAGATCAGTTATCGAAAGAGCAATTGAAAGGTACGCGTTTTCGTTTTTGTTGCGTTATCTATTGAAAGTACTAATATAATTTTTTGACAGAATTAATCTATGAGGAAATCATGCGACCAATATAATCATTCCGTATTGTAATTACTATCAAATCTTATTTATTCGAAACGTTTACGGGTATTTATGATAGATATCCATTGATTTGTATGTAAATTGTTTAATCCTCAATAAAAGGACAACAGTTAAATATTCTACAACTATGCAAATTGACTTCATGTTGACTTTTAAAGATCTCGAGTTTCACCTTTGGCGAAGTTGATGCGCTGGTTCTTTTTTATATATATGGTCATGCCCCTTTTTATATTGCCACCGACTATATTTATAACGACGTTTTAGTTTACGAACAAAAACATATGTGATAATTGTAAGGTCACATAGCAGGTCGTACGATTAGATCATGCAGATTATTTCAATACAATATCAATTAATATTAATTAAAGCTATACGTTTTATTTATTATTCTAGAATGTGAATGAAAGGACGAGCTATCGTTCATATTTTACTATCATTTGAGCTATTAGCACTGACTATTTTCACTCAGATATTGATTAGATTTACGAGGTCTCTTGGGAGAAGGTTCAGTAGATGATCCAATTGGTGCCTTAAGAAATTTGTTATTCTGTTAAGAGCGCATTAACAAATGTACATATGAACAATGATAATTACGACTTACCATTGACTCCCTCGGAGAACTTGAACCTTCTGCGAGCTTTCTCTTTCCTGTGGATTTACTACTATTATTAACCTTACGCTTTCTTGGCTCACCTTCGAAAACTTCTTTTGGTAATTGATTGCTGTCGCGCACACAAAGAAAGAGATAGAGTCATAGCTGGAGATGCTGGTAGAAAAGGGGCAGAATGATATAAAAAGCAAAGATTACATACTTTTTCACATATTTTACAGCTACGCCCATCGATTTTTCATCGTATTTATCCCATGACTTGACCATCTTTGTAAATTCACTGGTGGGCCATGAAATATCTAGTTGTTTCGGATTTGAGCCACCTAACAATAGAAAGTTGTCAAGGACATGAGAGTGTTCCAGAAACAACAACAGAAAGAAGAAATAAATAAATAATAAATAAAATAAAGAAGCAGAAGTCCAATGTGAAGCCGCGTAAGTAGCCCTACTATCGGTGTTCATACCAGCGCGGAACTCAATACGTAATCCAATATAAAAAGTCGTAGTGCACACGATCCTCCCCCCTGGTTTTCCTGATCCATCTCTCTTACTATCCTGTATATTTTCGGGGTTGTTCTCTTCACAGTGCTCGCAGATGCCGAAAGCAACATCTTCTGCTTCCTGATCATTTGCGCAATAATGAATCTTTTCGAAACCTTTTACAAATGGGTGTGCTAAACCAAGATTTTCTACTAATTCTAATCTATTGATAAGATGACGAATTCGCGACTCAACCATGCCAGCCCTAGACGATTAAAATTATTGGAATCAGCCTAACAATGTCCGCAAATAAATAAATAGAATCTGAATCTTATGGTCATACCATTTCAACTGACGTTCTGGTGAATCAGATGACGCTATTATTTGCAAATAATATTTGTACCGTTCAAAGAAGTCATGTTTTTTGAATAGCTCCGACCATTTGCCGGTACCAATCATGACCTTGTCGGCGATCTCAGCAGCTAAAATTTGAACATATTAACTTATAATAAGATACATTTTACATATAAAGGTCGAAAGAATAAAATTATCTTACCTCGCTTAAATTCAGATTCAATGATTTTCTTTGTGGAAGCTGTCACATTGTGTGTGGCGCACATAGATGGATAAGCAGGCGTAATTATTGGCATTAAGTGTCCCCGGTCTATAGGATAGAGCTTTGGCCAGATCGTGTTGCACATCACTCATATGAAATGTCCGTTTAATGTTGTTGAACAATGAAGTAAACAATCTCAAGACTCTATATGATCTTACCTTTGGATTCCACACTCTAACTTGAAGAGGACCTTCTTCTATTGGCTTCAGCAACACCGGTTGGGGCCATTTCCTATAAAAGCAGAACGTCTGATCAAAGGCACGACTCATCAGTCACATCATCATAATCAATATATCAAAGAAAGGCTCACCATTGATACATTATTATGAAAAAACGTGAAACTATTGCGCCTGCAATTGCATTTGGATATAGTTGACAGATTCGGGCAACTGACATAGCCCAAGCTACACCACCAAAAAAGCCCATAACATTTGAGTAAATTGCACGCCCTGACATTGGGAACAGTTATGGTTAATAAAAAATCTATAAAGGTCATAATTATGCTCAGGCCGTAATTAACATACTTTTTGCCCAAAGTTTTATGCAACGTAAGGATGTCCTGAAAGCAGGAATGTTTGGAACAAGACGAAGTATTTCGTCGGTCACTCGTGAGCCTTATGAGATAAGGATTGACAATCAGGTATTGGGTAAATGAAAACGCAATATATACATCGATGCAAACAGTACCATTTAAACTCCTAATACAAGGCTCATCTAAATTTTTTAGCAGAGAATTATCTCTCAAATCAAGATCATCTGGAACTTTATTCACACCCAGGCTTGCGAATATCAGATCAATCTACAAAACGTGTTATGTTTGAATAGTTGTAGATAACAGACAACTAAAATGAGCCAATATCAATCATACCGGAATATTTTGAAACTTCATTTTTATCACCGGGACGAATGCGTCAGCAATACTCTACACAATTGTTGGGTATGTCAGTTTTCCTCGATTGTTTCAATAAACTCCATTGCCATTATAGTACCGTCAACTCTGTAACTTCCGTTAATTGAGCAAGAGCATCGTACATATCCTTGAAGAAATCTTCCCGTTGTACATGACGCGGGACAACACATAAAGTATCGATATCGGTACCTGTAAAATGGTAGTTAATATCAAAATCCCTTAACCTTATAACATTCAAAATATTTCGTCAAGAAACGTACCTGTTCCATGAACCCCAAGTCTATAAGATCCAAAAGTAAATATTTTACCGCCTGCCTCTCTGGCGTCGGCTTCTGATAAGCTTTTTTTTAGGCTTATCTTATAAACGAAGTCTTTAACAAGTTTGTCAAGCTTGCCAAGAACTAATTCGCTGTTCATGCAAAAGCAAAACGTAATTAGTGTACGTGATCTCTTCACGGGACCTATGAGCGTAAAGGTTATAACCATCCAATAGGTATGCATACCGCATTCTGCTTTCTTCTTCACTCTCAAAGGTTCCCTGTTTCTTAAGCTCCGCCACTAACAAATCTGTGACTTCTATTTCTTGTTCATTAGGAAAAGCCGTAGCGATAGGCGGTGTTATTCCAAAATGTTTTGGCCGACTGTCGAATAAAAATAGGCAGTCAGCTATAGTTATTGGCCTGTTCTTAATTCACAAGCCTCAGATCAATTTCAGGTGTAAACTATTGCTATCAAGATTTCAACTAGAGGGCTGAGCTGATGGGAATGCTGTGCTTACCCATTGGCAGTTTCTGACATCGCTGCTGCAGTGGTATTATGTAACGACGGTGAGTCGAACAATGTATATATGAATAAATGAAGCGGCTCAAAGTGATAAAATCGATGGAGAATTCAAACAGAAAAACAAGCACTATCCCGTCAGAGCTCGTTCGCCACGATAAATATGAAAACTAAGATCGCACACTTCCGAAGCCTCCAAAATGGCTGAATCGCAAAAAAGAATGCTCATGCACGTTGATTTGCGGACTTGATTTTATCGTATGATGATTGGTCGGATGTCTTTACTTTTGTCATTTTTATTCCATAAACCGAAAAGGCAGTACACACCCATTTACCAGTCACATTGCAGTTTATTCAGCCAAAACGAGTATGCAGGCATAGGCAGAAAAACTCTACTTCTCTCTATTGCTATGAACAAAGAAAGATGCTTCGCTATGACAATAATTACGGAAAATTATACCCTTATTACAACAAAGACGTTTATTCTTACACAGGTTATTTAAAATATTAGTCGTCATATCAAATAGACAAAGGTTCGGGATCTCCTTGTCCCGGTTTAAGTGGCAATAGAGACAGACAGAGGAATAACGACGATAAAACGGGAGATACTATAAAAGTTTAACTTATGAATAGGAAACTCGATATTGCGTCATTTTCAGTTGAAGTAATCGCGGAATCGTCCTGGTCCGGTCCAGGTTCCCTTAAGAAGTCCTCGCCAATATATTTCAGGAATTATCTAACAAAGTCGGAAAAGTAAATTTAATTTGATATAGATCATAAATTCCAACAAGCAGTTAAAACATGTTTACCTCTTTGGTCAAAAAATACATCGATCCACGTTCTTTGCCCTGATCAAACGGAAATGTTTCCATCGGAGTAGCATTGAATCCATTAAACTCTGCCAAGATCAACTTATCACGTCCAACGAACAGTGGACAACTGCAATAACCATCGTATTTGGCGACTGTTAGCGGTGTCAAAGTGCCACGTATTGCAGATAATAGATTGTGTTTCAACACCCCAGATTGAACGGTAATAGCAGCTGCGGTCTTCGAAGTCGGGACCGAAGATGAATCACCGAGCGAGTATATATTCGGATACTTGTTATGCTGTAGGGTGTATTGGTCAACATCCACCCACCCAGCTGCATTGCCTATATTTGATTTCGCAATAAAATCTGGAGGCCCCATTGGCGGTACCACGTGTAAGAAATCGTAAGGCAAAACCGATTCTTCACCGCTTTTGTTTGACTTGAATACGGCTTCCTTTTTATCGGCTCGAATTTCTACGAGCTCATTTGCCAAATTGATTTCTATACCACGATCTTTAGCTACCCTCGTGAGACTATTAGCGTACTTTTCCACACTAAATATTTTACCCATTCCAGTGTTATATATTACGCGTGTTGATTGGCGAACACCCGCATTACGGAAGTGATCTTCAGCGAGATATGCTATCTTTATGGCTGCACCTGGACACTGAAAGGAACAAAAAGGAAAAGGTTTAAAACAAAGTCCTATACCATTCTCGAACATACCCATAAGCATATGCCGGTCTTACTTTTATAGGCGTGCTAGGCATAGTAAAGACAGCATTGCCTCCTTTAAATTCCTGGAGAAATTGCCATGTCTTCTCGACCGAATCCTCAGCATAATTACTAGTGACACCATTTTTCCCAAGTGCTTCGGGTAAACCTTTGACCTTATTCCAATTCAATTGAATGCCTGCCGCGACCACTAGATAGTCGTATTTTATCTACGATTGTGTATAGAAACGTTAGATCAAGCCAAAGGCTTAACAAAATCCCAAAAATATTTACTTGTTGACCATCTTGTAAGACAACAAAGTTAGACTCCGGCTTGACTTCAATTGCTTTGTTCTTAATCCATGAGACATTAGGGGGCATGACTTCTGATTCGGGTTTAGAAGATGCTGAAAATGGTTTGATGCCGCCCCCAACGAGGGTCCATAATGGTTGATACTGTACGGACGAGTATTGATACATGTTAGAACATTCTAGACTTCATCAGTCATACATCTCAAAACGCTCGATAAAATAAAATATTATCATACGTAATGTACACTCGCTGGTTCAATCACGGCGACAGCATTACGACCAAGTACTTCGGACAGAGTTGACGATACTATAAAAGTAGGACGGTACTAATAATAATTAATTCAGTCGACTAAGACTCGGCGCAAACAGTAGCTAAGAGTAACAGTTCGTAAAGTTCTAACCAGCTAAACCTCCGGTGCCCCCGCCTACATCATTATTGAACTTAGAGTTAGCTCTCTCAACAATATCGTTTGTAATAGAACATTATAATAAATAAACATACCCACGACAACCACTTGATAGGAGGACTGGCTTGGATTTGAAGACGCGAAACGCCTGTTGGATGGGAAGCGGCTGAGTCTAGAAAGAAGATGTTTTCTGGCAAACATGGCGAACAGTTGGAAGAATTGCGACGCGGAAATATTAGATGATGGTTGCTGAGTACCCGATCTTTTTAAAAAAAAAAAAAAGAAGCGGACATCCCAAATATGGTTATGATCGGTACCTTTTTCGGAATTTGGGCCATTTCCAAAGTCGTTTCGGGGAATTCTTGAAATGGGTTGATGTGACAGATAAATTTATTTTCATTCAGTCGCATTCTCCCCGACCCGAAGATTTCAAGCGTAAAGATTTGTCTTGTCTATTTGCGTTCTAAACAATTTAATCCAACATTATACTTCGTGACTTGTTATCAACGTGTTTAAAAAAAATTCTTATATCAATAATTATAACAACGCGTGCCATAATTTAATGTATGAACCAGTTTCGCTATAAATTAACAAGTCATGAAACTAAATTTCGTCTACTAACAATCAGAGGGACAGCATTGTATAGAACATCAGCTATCGCTATATTGGGGTTTTAACAATTCTGTGCTTTTAGTGTCACGAAAAGAAGACTACTAATACTTTAGTAGTCATAACGTTGTTATTATTGACGCGTGTCTGTTTTCTCTATTGTCCAATAGTTTTATAAGAATGACGGTCATAGAATATTGTATCTACAATGAATATAGCATATTAATATGACGTAAAAGTTGGAGCGAGGAGCGTTCATAATCCATTGCAGTCACATTTTACTCTTACACTCTGTCCAAAACCTTCTCTATGTACGGTGCTGTCGTGCCAACTACTGCGGGAGAGCGTTCAGTAATTGGCCGTGAGGTTTCGAATCTAATTTCTACTTTTTAGTATGGCTTTAATTAAATAACTGATCGGTATAACGTGGATTTTCAACTAACTGCAATTGCCACAGCTATGCCCCTACCCCAAATCGGTGGGTTAGTCCGTGGGATATAACGAGATTACATTACACCAAAGTATGCGAGTATATTAGTAATGTTTGAGAATTGATGGATAAGATCGCTTCTACCCAGCGATCCCGGAATCCACTAAAGTGCCGGGAATAATTAATGTCCAATTAATTTTTGCTAGACTGCTAATATATGTTTAAACTGTTTACTAAACTAATTATTTATCGGATGAGAGATAGGACTCACCACACCATAATACAATTTCCTTATCAAAATCTTTTTTGAGCACTCCACTCGTCATCGTATATAACCACATTATAGTACGATAACGCGTATAATCTGTCACAGTTTGTGACAAAAAAAAGGACCTTATAATACGATTTCATTGTAACGAGTTCTACTATAACGAGCGTTGACTGTATTCTCTTCATTCCGAGACAATTGACAAGCACTTACATAGAAAATGAATGTTTCTAAAGCAAATTTGAACCAGCTGTGGTTACACTACAAGAACGTCTTCTCTAAATTATTAAATAAAATTATCCATGACGTAATGTGGTGTAAACGTCTTCCCTTAAACTATATAAATGTCTTTCTAAGCATCAAAAATGATTTTTACGTGCTCACGTGAATCAGCTTATTCGCACGGAATTTGTGATTCAGACGTCTTCACAAAATTTGGTCCTTACATTTTGTCTCCAAAGTTTCGTCTCTTTATTAGACGTAACTAAGGTGGACTTCTAAAGCTACTTACTTTATCTCCAAAGGTGGCATCTCCACCATCGCACAATGCCCATCATGAGTTGCTCACAATTAATATATTGTAAGTTTCAGTTAGTTGATTTTAATAAATATAATAAATTAGCTCGTACAGTCGTTTTTTCATAGTGATTTACCTCCCTTACGTAATATCATGCATTCTTTCACGGAAGAGATCCAATAATTTTATCAAGAAACGTGTATTTCCTTATGTATGTTTGGTATGATGGCGCCAGTTATAGTTATTCCTGAGCATCTTTGTGAATTGGGACTCATTGAGTAAACTTTAATATTAAGTGATTCGTGATCGATTTTTGCAACAGAGAAAACCTCAAGAGTCTATGCACATAAAGATTCTTCTTAGAATCGCTTTGCCGGAAAATATAATTGATCAACGGCAAAATATTTTTACATAAGATTCGCCCATATTGTACAGGATTTTCATATCCGTCTACATTCAGATTGTTAATGCAAGAAAATCTTGACGGCCTCTTTTGTGTTCGTGCTTCCCGAACTTCGTAATTTAATAGGAATAATACGCTGATTGTTGTAAAAACTTCGGTCCACTATTTGTAAAACAATAAATACGAAATACCATCTTTGTATAAGTCACATGCTAGATCATTAAGACGAAATTTCTCTCTCAAGACTAGAATCATCATTAATCAATATAACGAGTAACCTACAATATAGACAATAATGAATGTACATATTACAGTAATCCATAAATTGCAAATGTATTTGGAGCAGAAAACTGAAGATGGCAAAAGACGGGGGTAGTCATTGTCTGCACCTTGACTACGTTTAAAGAAAACTTGTTGGTGATTTTGCCATCTCTTTCTCGTCTTTGGCGTATGCGAACCTTCGACATAGACTAATTGAAATTTGTCGGTATTGTTTAAATGTATTACACCGTCCGCGCATTCGCGTTTATGGTTTTTGTGCTTATCTCTTCGAGCTCGTGGTTTGTGTGATGGGATTTTCTAATGTAATCAAAAAAGGATTTTCTGATACAAAATTGGGATACCATCTCTAGAAAGAACTTGATGACGGGAACGAAAAATTGATTCCATTGAACGTCCAATGGTTCCAAAGATGGGAGACTTCAGCTTGCTTGTAAAAATTCGAATTGGGCTTCAAAGCAGAGTATAAAACAAATATTATAAATATAGCCCTAAACTGTACATCACAAGATACATATACCCACTGCTAATATTTCCTATTTTACGTAACCTCGTCTGCTCCTAACGCAGTTAGTCTTCGTAAATGTCATATACGTCATGCAATGCGTCAGTAAATGTGGGATATGATGCTGAAACTGAACTAACCAAAGACGATACGTTTGTACGGTCCTCAACAATAAGCTGAACTTCTGGTATCGAATAGCGACTTTTTTTTACAGCTTTTTACTTTCTTCAAATGCCTGTACGTTCCATTGATACACTGAAAGAGTTATCATTAAAGTAAGTAACTTATTTTCGTAATCGTTCTTTTAAAAACGGTTACTAACACTTCCTTCGATTCGAACTACTGATACACATCGTTAAAGGTCTTCTATTATTCATTAATAGACATTTTTACATGATTCTTAAATTCATCTTGTATTAGTTCTTTGTCAGTTTAAGAATTTGCGTTTTAGGCATTTGAGATTTCAATTCTTAAATTGAAAAAAGCGAGATGGCTTTTGATGTTTCCATTCCTGAAAAACGTTAATAAAATATTTAATAACATTATTTAACATTAATTAGGAACAAGTATACAGCCTCGGTAAATAGGCCTCTGGAGAGACATCTGCACACTAGACGTTAGGTAAGCAAGCATCAACCGTACGCGTAATATCGTAAAAACGTATAAATAAAGATTTGCTTAACTCGTGTTTAAACTTGATTACTCGATTGATACATGCAAACAAAAAAGTCGCGTACAACGATCAGCCCAATGATAATAAGACGTAAGGATGATGCAGCAAGTGATAAAGAGAAATCTATTTATTCTTATTTGATTAAGATCTATTACTCGTTTTATTCGATCTAACTTTGTCACCAAACGATCTAAAACCTTTGTCTAAAACATTTCACTAATTCAAATATTATGTCGTAAACGCTGCAAATCAAGCATGCCTTCTGATGCAACAAATGAATTATCTGGTTAATTCGACTATCGCAACGCCTCAAATAAAGGCTTTTCTAAAATCTCATAAACTCTACAATCATTTGTATTTGCTCATCGCTTTCGGATAGGACTGCTTTTAATAATGTCATGTCATAATCGTCTATTATATCAGCATCAAGCATGTCACCAATAGTACTGCTGCGCCGAATCATGAGTTAAGTTTCCCTTTTCTGTAAAGAAAACTCTTGTTTTGTTGATTGGAAAGAACGTCTTTTACGCGACAGGGGAGGAGGACATGACACATAGAGATTATCTATTGTGTTTGTTAATTAATGATTACCGGGGGAAATTCATAATGGCTAAAGAAGCAAGACGAAGAGAGAAGAGCGCGCACAAAAGACAAGACATAACCATGATTTTAATAAACCTGATCTGCGACAATAACAATACCTTGCTGTGAATAAAAACAATACCTAAAAATTCGACGTTATTGTATTCATCATCACATAACTAGTCAGATGTTTAAATATGGTCAGATAAACCAATGCCTACAACTTTTTTCTTTCTTTATTACCGAATCGGTTTTCGTTTCGATTGGCAATAATAAATGTCTTCCAGCATAGTGATTAAAGGCTTCTGTACAAGAATAATAGGTCAAGCGGGTAAAAAAGTGTGCATAAAAATACCGGCTAGTGAAATCAAAGATACTACTATAGAAAGCCTATAGACTTAATTCAGTCTAGATTTTCTTCAACAAATTAGAGGCAATTCGAAGAAGCAATTATCGAAAGAGCTGTTACCCATGTGTAAATTACCCAAAAATTATAGAGCGTGAAATGAATTTCGTTGCTCTATTAAATAACATTTCACGTAATTGTCGAGTTATGGCTTCCAGCACCATATATATATATAACCCAACCCAGAAATTATCGTTTGGAACCGGGCATATTCTAGCAATATTGAGGACCGTTCTCCCGAGCTAGATTCCATCGTCGAAGTGGAAGAAGAGACAAAGTCAATCTCTGATAAATTAATATAAGTATACTGTATATCTTTTATCAGTCAAAATTAAAGAGAGGCCCATTCAGTCCGCGATCCGGCATTTGACAAATTTGACCAATGGAATTGCGGAGAGATCTGCTCCGCTCTAGACATGCCTTCAATTAGAACACATCATAGAGTTGAGTCAGTACTTCAATATTAACATCCAAAAATTGAGACTTTGGTATCAAAACTTTACGACAAAGCGTACAATGAGTCAAAAAACACGGGAGAGGATGCAACAACCATGCTATACCAGATATCATCAAGAATCTCGACGGGGAAAGCTCCTCGTTGGACTATAACATGTGTACATACCGGACAATGTTTAAATCGATCAGGAGCTTCGAATGCTGATTTTTAGCACATCTTTGTTAATTAACTGCTTCTGTTTTTTTATACATATGCTTGTAATCTTTACATCTGGCAACACTAAGACCAGTACCTCAACTCTCTTGGATATATATCAAATTGTATCGCCGTTTGCTAGCTCTGCGTCACTTAATCAGACTTGTCTATTAGAACACAAAATATAGATATTCGAAGGCTTATCAAGAATGTTATCAAATATGCTTTCTCAAGAGTGAAATTCTCAATTGACAGATTTTCGCTTTGCCACAAAGGAGGTTTACCAATCTTTCGCCAAATAAAAATCATCCAATGGTATTAAAATTTTCATTGTTTAATTATCCGGACTTGAATAATAATATGGCCATCTGACCAAGGTAGAAATAGATGAAGTGTTTCGTTTCTACAGTCGTTTGGTAATTGCCGTATATACATAATGAATTAGTTGGTTTCCAAGATTCGAATAAATAAACGACATAAAACCTCACCATGCGTAACATAACTTCCGAAATTCCTTCCGACAATACAATGCCAGGTGCTTCCGTGTTTCTTATCGAACTCACGTTTGATATAAGCAGCAATGTCTTTCTCGATAGGATACTTATCAATGGCTAAGCGAGCGACTTCTATAGCTTCCTGTTGCATTTCTTCAGTCATATCAACATTCTTGATCACTGGTTTATTGTCCGTCATTGGGGTACTACTAACCGACATTGCGAGTCGTAGTAACAAGTCGATGGAAAGAAAGTGGAGAAAGTGCCTTTGAACATGAGGTTAGCAAATTGCATTTGTATTGTTGTTAAATGAATGTGATTGGGCGCTCAGCTGAATGTATTATAAGTTTGCACGTGTCAAAAACTGATCGATCGAAAAATTTCTCATGAGCAAAAAAGAGCTTTGATGTCCCAAAATGTAAAATTGACGAATA
Organism: Paraglomus occultum; assembly: GCA_910592205.1. Taxonomy (NCBI): domain Eukaryota; kingdom Fungi; phylum Glomeromycota; class Glomeromycetes; order Paraglomerales; family Paraglomeraceae; genus Paraglomus; species Paraglomus occultum. Next base: position 6,076 of record CAJVPJ010000551.1, on the reverse strand, counting down.
ATGTGTCAACGTTAATGTGAAGCTTAATGATTTCTGTTTATCTTGTAGCCATCAACGTGAACAGGTCCTGCTGTCTAAACTCAATATCAAGTAAAATTATCTTTAACATCTCCCAAGGAAACAGCTATTTTTGACCAACGCCATGCTCTTATACATCAAGCGCGCTTATTTCAACGTTTAAAAACCGAAAACCATTTTTTGGCCCCTTGTAACACTTCTCTTTTAGGCGAGCTATGCAATTATCAGCTTGTTAGATGCAAAGTAGGGATCAGTCAATGACAATGAGAACAGAAGGACGAAAAATAAAATAGAGACAATATTATTACATCGAGCATCCGGAAGGGACATGGATTTGGTTATAATACACGGATTTACGAAATAGCTGGGGTTCAATCAATTTTCTTTGTATTTGGAAATGTTAGAGCACGTCACTCGCAGACTATGGAAGTAGCACATACAACAAAAAAAAGAGATTGCTAACAAGATTATTTTAAGAAAAATGGGCAGTGAACATTGATGAGCTTTGCGCGTCTTATTATTATTGGATCACCCAACAAGCCGTTCTTGCTCAGAAACGGAGAAATCAGAATTAGTCGAACTTTTAACAACTTCGGATGGACGGACCGGAAACCGTGAATTCAAGCAGATCGTCTTCCGCATTGCGTTCGCAGACTTGATGTCCTCACGGTATGTAACGCAAATCCATCGTAAGTGTTTGCATCCGGAAGACGATTAACTTCTTTCTTATGAAACACCACCTTGTTGTTGATTAGTGTAAGTTGTTCGTTCTCATAAATATCATTAACTAATCAGAATAATTGTTGTTTTGTATATCTATATCATAAAGCTATAGCTTAATCCACAACAAAGCTCTCCACGCTAATTATTATGGAGAGCTCGCACCCCTTAGCATTACCGAGCGACTCTCCAAATTTTACTATAAAGTTGAAGAAGGTATGATTCAACATAATAACTGATTATGATCATAATAGGGGAAAACTCATCAAAGCTTGATAAAAAAGAGATGTCTTTTTCCTATCCACAGGGTAAGAGGTGGACTAAAGCAGCTTTTTTATTCTTTTTCTTCTTCTTCTTCTTCTTCTTCTTCTTCTTCTTCTTCTTCTTCTTCTTCTTCTTCTTCTTCTTCTTCTTCTTCTTCTCGTTCGATAAAAGATTCAAATGACGTACATAATATTTTACGGATTCATCTGCATTGCCAAATTTCGCTACCTCTGCTTACTTAGTCTAGCGTGCGCATAGTTCGACAAGAAAGTTGTAATAATCGTATTGCAGAATTTCGCATTTCCACAAACAATGACTGTATGATGTATTTCTGGAATGCTCATTCCTTATTTTGAGAATTAAGTAAAAGTTGGTCCAAAAAATCTATATAAGCATGAACGGAAATGCTTTGTATACAATCATTAATATCAGTGAGTTTATGAATGTGAATACTGCCGTTGTCCTGGACTGTGAATATCAAAAGACGCCCGGATTCCTATGGCTACGGGTTACAATTTCCTAGATAATGGAATCGATGCGATGTATCATGAAGTCGATATTAAGCACCAAACATCCGGTATTAAACAGCTTCACGTATAAAGATGGGCCCAGAAGAATAAATTTCTTGTCAAAGAAGGCTTGGGTTCTACTCGTAACTTTTGAAGACATACGGGAATTTTATTTAGCGTAATTCCAAAGAACTCATTCCCCTCCTCCCCTCGACGAGAAAGGCTATAATACAGAGCGTGTCATCGCGTAGAGTATTATCTATGATATTATTACTGTATGACAGGTATATAAACCAAAAGTGTGATTATATATATAGGCTGTATATTAATATAGACATAAACAATCGAAAATAATCACTTATCAGTTCGATTTAAAAATTTAAAGTCTTTTAATTTAAACTTTTTTTTCTTCCCATTCTCACCAGGAGATCCAGTCATATCTTCACCACTCGACTCCTTGTCATGATTCCGCGTATCTTTGAGAATCTGATCATACACGCCTTTGAGCACTACCATATTAAGTGCAACATCATCTCGGAACAATAGCGATGATTGTCCTTTCAAGGAATGATGTATAAAATTATTCTCATCTAGCGAAACGGTATCACTGGAAGGGTATATCATGTGCTCAGTTATTCCATCACTATTATCAATTTCACGGAGTCTTTTTAATATAGAATCGTGCATCCGCCAGAGAAGCGTTCGTTCTACATGAAGAGGTACCTTCTGCTGGTATGGACTAATCTTGATATCGGCACCACAACTATCATCTTGGAGTACTGTAAATCCAGCTACTGGCCATTGACCAACGTAGAAATAATCCAAATTACTCAATCTACCCAGTGTTGCAGGAAGACTTTCAATAGGATTTCCGGATATTTTCAATGTTCGTAGATTAACGCAACTACCAATTGAGAAAGGAAAGCCTGTAATAAAATTGTCTGATATATCCAAAACGCGTAGATTCTTCAAGCGACCTATTGACTTTGGTATCACTTTGATTTTATTGTTAGAAGCAAGAAGCTCTTCAAGACTTTCCAATTGTTCGATCTGTTCAGTAAGGTCAGTAATACGGTTATTGGATATGTTAAGAGTGACTAATTTATCCATGCCATCGAGCCTCGGCATCACATCCAGCAGATTAAACGATACGTTGAAAGAAGACAAATCTTTGTATGCAACTCCCATCTCAAACGATATCTGGCTTATGCTACAATTCTGCAAATGGACGTTCTTCACCAATGGTAGTTTCTTAAGAGTGTCTGGAACCGCCGACAAAGATGGATTATCATTGAACTTGATTTCCGTCAGCTTAACGAGCTTACCAACATCTTCCGGAATAACAGCTATCTTATTGTGTGATAAGTCCAATTCCGTTAGCGCTGTAAGTCTGCCGATATCGTTAGGCAGGTTGGCGATCCGATTATTATGAAGATCAAGAAATGTCAACCGTGAGAGTTGACCGATTTTCTGCGGAATAGATTGTATCATATTTCCATGTGCATCCAATTTAGTTAATTTGTTGCATTTTGCAAGATCGTTCGGCAATGCAGTCAGATAATTATTGGAGACATCGAGTGTCACTAGATTTTCTAAGTCTCGAATATTGTCCGGTAGTTGTGTCAGTAGATTTGATTGTATTTCGAGCACTTGTAAATGTCGCAGTGAAGATATAGAAGCTGGTAATAATTGAATATTGTTATTATTCAATAGAAGTGCGGTCAAATGTTTTAATCGCCCAAGAGCCTCTGGCAAAGCAAGTAGTTCATTATTGTTCAGGTATAGAAGTCTTAATTTGTTCAGTCGAGCTATGTCCGGTGAGAGTGTACTCAAAAAGTTATTGTTAATTCGCAATTCTCTTAATGTTTTTATCTTACTAACTGTAGACATGTCTGAAAGTACATTGTTGTCCAAATTCAATCTTTTTAAATTACGCAAGCGTCTGAACTTCAATCGGGGATTAAATTCAGTTATGCAATTATTGCTTAAATCAAGTAATTCTAACTTCGAAAGCTTAAGTAATTCCTCTGGCAAATCACGTAATAGATTCTTGTCCAGATAAAGCTCTTTTAAACTATGTAGTCCATCAAAAAAGTGATTGGGAATATAGGATAGTTGGTTATTGGTAAGTCGTGCCGGGCCACTTTCTGTCGACGCCTTATTCACCAACGCATCCCACGCAGACTCTACTGGCCAATCTGACGTATGTGACATCGAGTCTGAAAAGTTACTGAAAGCTGACGGATCCTCAGAATTGTATGATTTTGCAAACGACGATATTGATGCAGCTTCTGCTGCAGTGTCAGCTGTTATAGTCGTTGTAGTTGTTGTGGAAGTTTGACCGAATAGTAAGTCTATAGTGGTGTGGAGCGGGGAGACGTATTTGGGGTGCCCGGGGGGAGGATAGGTGCTAGAGAGGTCCAGACTCTCAGAAGTCAGCAGTCCAAGCTCTGAATCTGTAAGTAAGTGTGTTCGACCAACAGTGAGAGTGTTGGAGAATTTTGTTTGAGGAATGTCTTTTGGAGGCGGTATTGGTTTGAAATCTTTTGGGGGTACTGGAGGAGCTGAAGTCGCCATCGAAGACGGTACAGGAGATGAATATTACTATATAATGTTAGTCTATATGTATATTGGCAGTGTTGGCATTGTTTCTTCTATGGGAGAAGTGGTTAACGGAAACGATGTCTCTCACGTTAGTTCAATACATTTGGGCGGTGAATAAGAAGTTCAAAAATAGGAAAGAGATCTCGAAAGGAAACATTTTCGTATTAATGTGTAGTAATACTAAGAATGCACATGATCAACTTCATACACTTTTATTGGCTATTTATAATTAGTATCGTGGGAGTTAGGGATGAGAATGTAGAAAAAGCATGGGTTTTCAGGGACCAAACATTTGTAACAATGATAAGTAATAATGTGTGGTCACGTGATGAAATGCACTTCTAATCATATTGAACTAAAAGCGCGCATTAATATACAGTAACAATAAATTTTTGATTATATATGTTCTGGCCCAACTATTGTATACGTCAATACTTTAACTATTGTACGTGATGATAAACGCGCCCGAGCGCCTCGCACTCCCTAATAAAATACGTCTGAAGCTTTTCTTTTGAGGAATATCCCTGCTTTGTTCCCCCATCGACTAAGTGAATGGAAAAGACATTTCATTTGTATGAGTTGCGAATCTTCTCACCTTTTTCTGTCTCGGTCTCTTAGCTTAATAGACAAAACGTTCATATTAGCATCAACTATTTATAATCTGAACAAAAAGATAGCATGTACCGGCAGAGCTAATCCAGAGTGCTGTGGACGCATGAAATCTTTTAAGACTTGTCTTGAGTTTGCTGAAATTGTCATCAAACATCGTTCAACTTGTGTTTGGGGGATGCCAAATCGGATTCTGTGGGAATCAACAAGGGTAGAATATAAATCAACAAGCAAAAATTGTTAAGTTACACTACTTTATGTCCCCAACGTCCGAGTCGTTTACCTGGTTGCATTATATTCATGAACGGCGTGAGGTTGGCAGTGGCAAGCGACCTTTTCGCCATCTTGGGGAGTAAATTTCCGACTGTTGCAAATGCTGCATTTTGACGAAAGGTTCCGTCACAGCCTTTCATTGTGAGCGTGATTGTTTTTTCCTGCATAGTGATCTAGGACCTCAACAGCTTCGATGCCCGGATCAAATTTGGAAATTAATGCAATAAGGTGGGGGCATTTGGGGGCATCAATTTGAACTTATCAAAGGGCATCGACTAATTGGAAATTGTTTATTTTCACATGACTTAATCCTGACATCTCATGATAAGAATATTATTAATCCTCTGTTATATTACAAATTACATCATAGATAGAATTACATGTTTTAGTTTACACAAAATCTAAATACAGTATTACTTATTTGGAAAGAATTGATGCCCCTACTTCCTGTTCATTTAGGGGCTGTTGAGCCTATATACATCACTAGCTTAGTCGATGACGTATTATTAGGATCTTTTCAATGTAACCCGTATACAATGATAATTAATGAGTGAGCTTGTTGCAATTAACACGACATATAACAAATCGTATTAGTATCTACAAAAACAACATTTTAATAAACACTCATCAAACGTGATATATAGCTCATAGACACGCTGGAATACGGTAATTTACATAAAACAATATGCCAACAACGTCGTTTTTACGACCGATAAGAACTTTATTATTCAAACCAAAACTAATAGTACCACTACTACACTCACCACGACACACTTTCGCCGGCGACAGCGCCGATTAACGCCCGAACAATATTAGGGCCACCTATTATAAAAGAGTCGAGTTACATATGCTAATGTCAGAGGTTGCCATTATGAACCAATAAAAAATGCAACAATAATAAATCTTCCTAATTTTTAGGGCAATAATATTTATGCTATGCCGAGTTTTTTTTCCTTATTATTTAATTTAATTTATTTGAATATGTATTATACTTATTTATTATACAGTGGTCGTCATAAATATCCGGAATTTAATCTTACAGTAAAAAAAATTCTATTTTTATTATTTCTGTATGCTTA